>JACGDI010002003.1:238241-266544 GCA_014898725.1 Jacaranda copaia
TATATATATATATATATATATAAGGCTTCTGTTCTGTTTCGTTTCTGCGCCAGAGGTGCACGCTAGCAAATAAGAAAGGAACGTCGAGAGGGTTTTCCAAATTTTCGTCCTTTGCTCATCAATGGTGGAAGAAGCAGCGAATTCCTCCGCGCAAGCGACTGCTCCGGACCAAAACCTAAACTCTATCTAAGCGACAATGGAATCAGGCGTCGATGACGGAGCCTTGGGATCCACTTGCAACAACAACAGTAGCAACAATGCTGAAAGTTCTATTGTAACTTCTGATGGTGACGGCCAGAAATGGTTGGACTACGCCGACGAGTTGTGGACCGTGGCTCTGAAGCCGCCAAGGAGCGTGATTACACTGATGCAACTGATTGCTATAGTCGTGCCCTAGAAATCAGGTGAGGTCTAATCGTATATGTGCCTGGTGTTTTGATTTTTCTTTGTTTGTGAATTTTTCCTGTTGTAAAGGAGGCTTTTTATTTGGATAGCGATTTTATGCTTTTACCCTGCAATCGTTTAGCTAAAAGGTGTTAGAACTCGGCCAAGACATTTTTTAAATGTTTTTGGTGGTTGTGATTTATGCAAAGTGAATTTCCACGAAATTTTCTTTTAGCTAAGCCATCCACTCGACATCAACATGCCTTTGTTCCTATATTGAAAATTACTGCAGTAATATTCAACTGCCAGCTCATGCTTCTTCTGTACTTTGCCCCTGTGATGTTTATATATAATAAGCTGGAACCTTTTTCGGTGGCCAAGTTCTGAGATCTATCTCCAATTTGCTGCAGGAGTTGAAGGTTGTTATTATGCCATTTTCAAGTTTAATGTTTTGTTATATAAGGCTCAGTTTTTCGCTTGGTATTCTGAAGCTGAAAACCTTCAAGTTACGGAAAGTATAGAACTATGGATATGCTGTAGGCAAAGTTATGTGAAGAAGCATGATGGTCTCCCTTAAGGTTGTTTTTCTTATAATTGATCATGTGTTTATTTTCACTTCACGATATCTTTAATGCTGTTGGACTTTTATACATGTTGTGGGTATATGCCAAATTATGTACTATATCTATGGTATTCTGATATTTTGCTTGCAGGTTGTGAATTTTATTCTTAGCTCCCTTCTGTCTTAGGCTCTATGTAGTGTGGACGACCTACATTCCAGTCAGGAGTAATGCGAGACTCCAGAAAGAAGCTAACTGATTTAAAATTAAGAATTATTGACTTGTGTTCATTTTTCCATCTAGTGTTCATTTTTCTTGCATTTACTAATTATTTAACAAAAAATTGGAAAAAAAAAAGATCCTATATGGCTAGAATGAACGTCGAGTTTCACTCCCCCCCTGTTGACAAATTTCTCCCATATGTTTTTTCCTATTAAAAGATAACAAGAATAATTCTCAAGCTCCTTACAATCTAATGAAAGAATATGAGTGTTTGCTATCTTTTTCTAATTGTCTTGCCAATTACACTTCTTTGAGGGTATAAGAATTCTCAAGACGTTGAACATTTTCTTTAATCTTTCATTACTTTTTACAAGCTGAAATGTCTGTATGGTTTAAAATTTGCTTTCATTTTTAAATTAACTCTAGGGTTGCACATTTTGGTGAACTTGCTCCTAAGTGTGTCAATGCTTACTACAAATATGGATGTGCCCTGCTGTACAAAGCTCAACAAGAGGCTGATCCATTGGTTTCCATGCCAACAAAAGAGAGTCTCGTCTCAAGAAGATTGTAACAAAGATGGTTCTGTAAAGAATACTGAATCTTCTGTGGCCTCAGTATCAAATGATGCAGAACAAGGTGGAAGCATAAAATGTTCAGATGAAGCTCCAGATAACAGTTGGGTTTCTTGTCTCTAGGTGCTTTTATGATTTAAATGGTGCTTTCACAGATAGTGTTTAGCAACACATAAAATAGTGTAGTACTTGTAGACGATTGCTCAGGCATGTGTGTGACTTGATCAATTATGAGTTCTATCTTCAGAGACCTTAGTTTCTCACTTACTGTGGGATGGATGATCTCTACTTTCTCAGCTAGATTTTTATTTAAATATTAAGTTATATCTTGACCTAAACCTACATTATGTGAAGTTTGCTTGAAAAGCATGAGATTTTTCTCCTCACGGTTTTGTTCTACTCTAAAGTTGGTGCTGAAGGGAAAGATGATGAAGGTGAAAATGAAAGTGACGCTGAAGACCTCACTGATGATGATGAGGATGAATCTGACCTGGAAGATGCTAGACATTGCACGGGGCAATCATTGAGAAGCACTCAAGTGAAACAATGGAAAAGGTTGATATATTGTCAGCTTTAGCAGAAGTAGCTCTGGAGAGAGGTCGGATTTTAGTTTATTCTAACAATTGTTATTGTGCAATGTATCTACAAAAAGTGATTGTATGGGCCTTTGCTCATATAGAAGTTTCTGCTTTGCCCAGAGGATGTTGAAACTTCCCTCAGTGACTACTTGAAAGCCCGTCCATTTTTGAGCGCCTGGTTGAACCTGACAGTCGGCTTATAGCTGAGCTATATCCTTTACAAAGTGAAAGCATTATATGAAAGTGATCCATTGGGAATTGAACACATGCAAGCTAGGTCTGCCCCTAGGTCCTAAAACCATTTTTGGAGCTTATTTTCGATCAAAATGACTTCCTTAATGGGAGAGTTCAGATATTTTAGGGTGTGCTTGTGTCTGGAAATTAGTTCTAAACCTGAGGAAGCTGTTCCATATTGCGAAAAGGCTATTTCAGTTTGCAAGTCTAGAGTGCAGCGACTTATGAATGAACTAAAGAACTTGTCAGGGCCAGCAGAAACGCCTAATGCTTTTGATTCTAGCCAAACCTTTAGACTGTCTTCTGCTGCATCCCAGTCAGGTTATCACCAATGCGGATAGATGATGCTGTTGACTGTCTGCTTAAATAGCTACGAATGCAGGATTGCTCTCTTTTAAATGTGCACAAGAGTAGAAGTATTACTAGTTATCATTAAGAATCAGTGAAAAAGAACCTTATCTGATGAAAATTAAACTTTTCATAATGAAGCTAGTAGCTCAAGGTCCCCACAAAATTTCACTTGAAACTTGATCTAGGACTGGAGGCTTGGATTCTTTGCAGTAGTCTTGCTTGCTCTCTTTTTGTAGCAAACTTTTCGGTTCAAGTCAACAACATCCATCCATCTTTTCGGGTTCAAGTGATCCCAACCACTGCAGTGAGCGTCCTTTCATGATCAACTAAAATGATTTTAACTATTATATACGCAAATGTTAAATATAGGATGCAAACGTCAAAAATAGATCAGAATTTGGTTGGTAGAGTTTTTGATCAACCCTATGGACGATCAACCTCAAACCTCCAAAAGGGTTCTAGAGGCGGTGATGACACTAAGTTGTTTTTGAGTTTTGAGTTTATGAAGTATAAACATTCAAATGGAGTAAAGATGCAACAACTAAACATGCGTATGTATATCTTGCTAGAAAATTGAGTGAGGATCTACCAAAAAACTATGAACTGATCCAATAATGCTTGAACTCATAAAAAAAATTCAAATAAGGATCAACTGTATTATATGAATTATTAAGATATGTACGGGCATGTTCATATACATTTATAGTCCTAAATTACCAATACCAACAAGATTGAATTTAGTTTTTAACCCACTCTTAACAATTTTAACTTCATAAAATGAATTGAAAACAAAGATTCTAGAAACCTACATTTGTAATTCTTGGATTGAGCCATATTATATTATCCATAAAAACAGGGTATGTATTGTTTTATAATCATGACATTGTAAAATCAGTGATGTATGTTGTTTTGATAAAATTGATTTCGTCATAATCTTCTTTCAAGATTTGGCTCGACGTTGATTGGATATAAACCACATTCATTTTTCGCATTTTAAGTCAACTGGTACTATTATTCTGGAGTTCAAGAATTCCTCAAGACGACACTGTGAGTACAGGAAGCCCATCTGGGCCAGTATGCTTCAACATCCTAAATTACCCGACCGCAAATACATATCCTAGACTCCTAGTCCCAGTGGACAGCGGCATCCTCTAACTAGACCTTTTTTTCGGTTGCGTTGGGTGTAGAGATGTCAAATGGACCAGGCCGAGCCAGCCCCATTCATTTAACAAGCGCTTTACGGTGGTCTAGAGTTGAGTCAGGCTTGCTTGCAGGTCATTTATGGTCTGAACCGTGATGAGTTAACAATTAAAAAATTTGACTCAGTTTAAAACTAGCCCATTATACTAATAAGTCGGTTTATATATGAGTCGGGCTAGACAGGTCTGCTCGCGGGTTGGGCCTTGAGTTTTTTTTTTTTTAATTTGAAAATAAATTTAAAAATTTTATGTTTTTGTATTTATGTGATTATTAATATTTTTTCAACACTTATATTTTTTTAAAAAACTTAATAATTTATACTTATGTAATTTTTAATATTTTACAACACTTGAATTTTTATAAAAACTTATAAATTTATACTTACATTATTTTTTATCAATTATATTTTTCCAAAAACACCACCAAATAAATTTTTATAAATTTATAAATTATATTTTTATATTAATTTTTAATTTATAATTTTTATAAATTTATAATTTTTAAATTATAAATTATTATTGATTTATACATTTATAAATTAATAAATTATAAATTATAGATTTATAGTTTTCAAAATTAATAATTTGTAATTTGTAATTTAAAAATTAAAAATTTCTAAATTTTTAAAATTATATTATAATTTAAATTAAAAAAATATTGTAGGCTAGCCCACAAGCTAAGCTATCCCGTGATCCTTTACGATCTACTGGCCGAGCCGAGTCTGGGCTGCAAAATTTCAGCTTGGGGCGAGTTTTCAAGTGAGTCGATCTAGCCCAACCAATATTAAAAAATTAAACGACTCGAGTTGAGTTGATTTTTTTTGCGGGTCAGGCTGCCCCATTTTGACACTTCTAGTGGGCAAGTGGTTTGATCTATTGGTTTAATGAAATGTACATGTGGCTTTAGCATATGAAAATACTCTCCTAATATTTTATAATTGTGCAAATTATATAATTAGTCTCTAAAGTTTTACTCTAAGATCACTTTAGTTCCCAATTTTTAAAAGTTTCTCTTTTAGTCCTTCACATTGATATATCATTTCATTTTAGCTCTCAAAACTACTTTCTTGTGCTATTTGACCGAAAAATTGACCAATTTTGACTTTTTTAAGGATAAAATTATCAATTTAAGGTTTTATGTTCCATTTTAGTCCTAATTTAAAATTTTATGCTCCACTTTAGTACTACATCACTTTTTCTTTTTCTTTTTCTTTTTCTTTTTTTCTTGGGAGAAAATTGCATTTTACCCTATATGAAAATGAAAAATGGCAAAAAAAAAAAAAAACCTTTTGTAAGAAAATAGGCAAAAGAAACCTATTGTGTTTTGAAAATTACGCACACTGTCTCCCGTTCCTGATTTGCTTTAATTTGACCCAAATTTTAGCATCATGTAAAGACCATATGATCCTTAATTATTTCATATATTTTTAATTTAATTTATTTATTTTTTAAGTATATTTTTGTATATCTTCTTTTATCCCCTTTAAATTTTAAGACTATTTTTAATTTTTGTATTTTCATTTCTATAATTTATTCTACTTTTCACATTTTTTTATACATTATATAGAAATATATATACACCCAATAACACTTGACCAGGTAAAAGATATGACATGGGACAACCCAATTGGCTATCTGGTCCGACCTACTAATGATTGACTAGGTGATGGACCAGGCCCAACCTCATTTGGGCCATTCTACCAACACAAGTATCGACACCTTACCTGCTCAACCAAAGTGTGGTCAATCAGTTCGAAAATGATTATTCGGCCCTCAACCAAAGAGACATTAGAACGTAACAGAGCTTCTTTACCTCAACCAGAGTATGCATGATGACTGACAGATGAGGAAATGTCTTGATCCTAGGAGGTTGATTGGGGCGGCGTAGAGCAGTCCCACACCACCAGTCATAGTCACATTAAATACACCACTACCACTTTTCTGCCGCATTAAATGCTCTAACAGGCGGCGTGCTTTTGCATTAATAATGCATGCCATCTCTTGTACCACCATGTTGTAGAATTAGAGTGTTGCATGGCTCCCATGTCCTGAAGAGTAAAAGGATACACCACATAGAATAATACATAGAAAAGAGAGAAGACCTAAAAAATTCTCAATTAAAGACAAATGTCCTCTTTACATAGGCAAGGGCATCATTGACATGTCAACACCAAAGAGAGCCTAAAAATTAGCCATTGCAACCATTTAGTAAGGGATGCTCATTATCACTTAAAGCCCTCACTCTGACGTTCTATCTTTTAGTTGATTAAGTACTAACGTGAGCATTAGAGTGCTTTAATTAGGAGTATCTCGACTAGCCTGACGTGTACTGTTAGTTGCAGGACTTTACCTGACTTCACATAAACACTCTTTTCCAACCTCCCTTTAGTCGATTAGATTAGATCAAAGTCTAGAATACTACTAAATAGTTCTTGCCATAATCATTTGACGCCATCTGTGGGTTCTAGAGTTCGTAATCGAGGAAAAAATGGTCCACACAAGGTGAGCCATTTTTGAGAAAGCATAACAGAAGGTGTCCCCAACCACTCATCCTCAACCCCAGCAAGAACAAGATGTGGTTGGACCCAATTATCAGCATGGATTTCAACTCAATTATTAACTACCCTCAACAAGCATAACAACCATCCCGGGCTAGTAGCCAGTACCATCCCTTAACCTTCATAGCACGAGGAGAGGCCCTTAAGAGAGGATAGGGGAAATGAAGAGACAAAATGCCTACCTGTTCAATGCGAGGATAGTCTAGCTCATTTTTCGTGGGAAAAAAACCCAACCAAACCCTCGAAAAGAAGTAGCTGACTTTATAGATCACCTCACTCGACCCATTCTAGCTAAGCAATGTGATAGGGTCGAGCGACAAAGACCTTCAACGAATAGAAATCTATCCTAAGCTAATCGAGAAAAATGGGAAAAAGTATCACATCAAGTGCAACAACTGAACAGACGCCTCAAGGAGATTTCCAGAATAAACACAGAAATGAACCTTTACTATGATGTACACCCTGACTTTGCTGTGAGCGAGAGTCACCATTTGTCTAAGAGATAATTGACAAATGAATAGCCATCGACGCCGAGGTTTTGACCGATCTACCTATATATGAAAGTTCATCTAACTCGAACAAGCACTTACTCCAATTCAAACACATGATGCAGCTCTATGGGCATAATGAGTACATCCATGCAAAAATGCTTGTCACCACATTCCAGGGTATTGCACTCAACTAGTTTGTTAAGTTGGAAACAATATCGATGTACTCATATGATCAACTTTGCAACAAGTTCTTCCATTAGTTTGCTAGTCGAAGAAAAGTAAAACTCCCCCACATTTATTTGCACATAATTAAGCAAAATGAGGGAGAGTCCCTTCAAGATTTTTTCACTAGATTTAAGATGACGGTGTTGAAGAATGACAGTCCCCAAATAGAATTTTTGATTGACATGTTGTTCTTGGGTCTTTGACACAAGGAGTGCACTAATGCATTGGTCAGAGAGAAACTAAGGACAATAGAAGAGCTATTCGACCTCGTTGATAGGTACATGACCCAAGAAGACATGAACAAACTAAAAACTAGGGGTGTAAAAAAATATTAAATGGATCAGATACACTATTTCTATATTCGTATTCATATTTGTTTAACTTTTCAAACATTCGAATACGAATACGAATTTGATGGATATTTAAAAATGATATCTAAATTCATATCCATTGAATATCAGTCAGATTTGGATATATCCGTATTTGATCATAATTATTTAGATGCATACATATTTTATTAAACATATTCATATTTGAATTATTATTTTATATTTATATTTAATAATAATTATTTAGATATCCATTCACGAATATTTAAATACGTGAATCTATGAACCTATAACAAAAGAAACTATATACTTTTATTAAAACAAAAGCAATAAAACAAATAGCATAATTTTTAATTAATAATTGACTTTAAAATTCGTTATTAGTACTTATTAATAATAATAATAATGGCAGTTAAGCATATTAATTATAAAGTCAACCAATACTAATTATGTTGATTAACTTTATTCTTCAATTTTTTCTCTACATTGCAATAATTTTTCAAATTTATTCTTTTTTCTTCCCAATTCTTCAATTATAATTTATATATGTACATATATGCATTATAAAATTTTTATTGAAAAATATAAATAATATATTATTTAATAAATATATATTTGGATCAAATATTAAATGGATCGAATATGCATTTACCAAATCGTATTCATTTATAATCAGATATCTACTAATCAAATACATATAATATCCGCTTTAAAAGAATGCGGATAAATTTTGTATAAATGAATTTTTGAATATCTATTTACAGCCCTAATCACAACCCAAACAATAACAAGAAGAAGGCAAAGGAGAAAGATGATAGACAGCATAAAGATGGTCATTGATCTCCCATTAAAAGATTTCACAACTACATGCCACTGAACACTACAAGGAAGAAGGTGTTGTTTGCCATTCAACATGATAACCTCCTCAAAAAGCCTAGGAGGTTGACAAAAATTGAGGTAATGAAGAGATCGAAAAAGAATTATCACTTCCATAGATAAAAAGGGCATGACATTGAGGACTACTTTAATATGTCAATGAGAAAGGCAGACAAGAGACGGGCTAAATTGACCAAAATTTTTGTAGAGAAAGGTCAGTCAGCCCGAGGAAAGAGGATAAGGGAAATAAGCCATTCAATGATCCATGCCCATCCCTTAAGGGTGTATCGACACCATAGCAAGAGATTTGATAGAAGGAGACTCAGCTAGGAGATAGAACTAGAGGATGTTGGAATCAACTAAGTCTTTCTTAATTAAAATAATTTTCCAACTCTTCACCAGTGCAGAACCCATCTCTTTTTCTGACTCTGGCCTCTCACACATTGAGAACCGAAGAGTTGACAATAAGTTGGATTGTCCCTTTGTTGTCTCTGTTGAGATCGCTAATTTTGAGGTTAGAAATGTTCTGGTCGACAACAATAGTTTCGTGAACATAATTTTCTTGTCAACATTAAAGAGGATGAATATGAAAAAGTTAAAGTTTGAGCTAGTACGCACGCCGTTAGTCAGATTTATAGGATCCAAGATCATTCCTAAAAGATTTATAAATTTGTCTACTTTATTCACTGAGGCACCTTGATGAAAGACGCTTATGGTCAACTATCTGATGGTTAATGCACCTTTTGCTTATAATGCTATAATCAGACAACCAACACTGAACAATTTCAAAGCCATTATCTCGACCTACCACATAAAGATCAAGTTTCCAATAGCTACTGGGACTGGTGAACTGTTTTATAATATGAAAGAAGCTTGGTGATGCTACACTATCTTGGTCGAGGTAAATACGCAGAAGGCTCGATCAAAACTGAAACCTTGGGGGACATCCTAGTAATAGAGCCCGAAGAGAGACAATATAGCTAGAAGAAGAAGCTGAAGAAAACTAAGGTTGAACTAGTCGAGGAGTTCAAGACTATAGAGCTCGAGCTTGGAAATCCTAACAAGACCACAAGGATTAAGACAAACCTAGGAAGCAGTATGGAATGCTTAATGGTCGATTTTCTCAGAAAAAACATTGATATTTTTGCTTGAAAAGCCACTAACCTCCAGGGAATTAACCCTAGTATCATTGTCCACCACCTAAATGTGGACCCTTCATTCAAGCCAATTAAGCAAAAAACTAAGACCTTCGATGCTTAAAGATGCTAAATTATCAAGGAAAAGGTCAACAAGCTCGTAGAGATAGGCTACATTATAGAAATTCAATGCCGTAGTTGGCTTTGTAATGTAGTTCTTGTCCCTAAAAATGAGGAAAAATGGAGAATGTGTAATGACTTTACTAATTTGAATAAAGCTTGTCCTAAAGACCCTTATCCACTGCCTCGCATAGATTTATTAGTTGATTTTACTGCTGGTTGTAATCTTTTAAGTATGATGGATGCATTCTGAGGTTATTATCAAGTTTTTATGTTCCTGAAGACAAAGATAATACCTCCTTCGTGGTCCCCAATGGTTTATACTATTTTCTGGTCATACCTTTCAAGCTCAAGAATACGAGTGTAACCTACCAAAAACTTGTGAACTTTATGTTCAAAAATGAGATCAGAAGGACCATGGAGGTTTACGTGGATGCAAGATTGTTAAAATTGAGAAAGAGCAAAACCACTCAGCCAATCTCAGTTATACATTTTCAATATTGAGAGCATTTAGTGTGAAATTTAATCCCAACAAATGCATTTTTAGGGTGACATAGGGAAATTTCTTAGGATACATGGTTGGTCAAATAGGTATAGAAGTAAACCTACAAAAGATCCAAGCAAATTTGGACATATCATCTCCTCAAACTATTAGAGACATGCAGTGTATAGTCAAAAGGATCATAGCTCTGGGGCGATTCATTGCTCGACTAGCAAACAAAAGCTTACCGTTCTTCAAAATTCTCAGAAATGCGCAAAATTTCTAATGGATGGAGTAATTTGAGTAAACCTTGGTTAAATTGAAATAATACTTGTTAGCACCACCGTTACTAGCCTAGCCAAAGGTTAGAGAGATCTTGTATATTTATTTGGCAGTCTCATCAGTAGCAATTAGCTCAGTTTTGGTCTCAACTAGACATGGCATCCGCTGACTCATATATTACAGTAGTAAAGTATTGCAAGGCCTAAAATATAATTACCTTGAGATCAAAAAGTTCACTTTTAGTTTGGTTACAACAGCCAAGAAATTGAGGCTTTACTTTCAATCTCATTCTATTTTTGTCCTAATAAATTATCTATTGAAACAAGTACTGTTGAAACCATATATGTTAAAAAGGTTGACAAAATGGGAAATTGAGTTGGGAAAATTCAACATCACTTTCCACCCTCGAACTATCGTAAAAACCTAAGTGCTAGTAAACTTTATAGTAAAACAACTCGACCTGCCCATTGAACTCGACCAAGATTGCCTCATCTAGACTTCGCATGTTGATGGTTCTGCAACTTCCTTAGGAGAAAGAATGGGCATTTCCATGCACTCCCCATAAGTTGAGGAGTATGACTTCGCCATTAAATTTGATTGTCCCATCACTAATAATGAAGCTAAGTATGAAGCCTTTTTTACTGGTATGAGGATGGTCATCAATAAGGGAGTCGAGCAACCAGCGACCATTACTGATTCCCAACTGGTTGTAGAGTAGTTCAAACGGAATTTTGAGGCTAAAGAGGTTATGATGAGAAAGTACTTGGTTAAACCATTACATTTTTGGTCTCTAACAATCCTACCATAGGCGGTGTCGACTAGAACCTAACCTGGTAAATCCAAGAGTTAACTCCATCCTGGCAGGGTGAAATAAAATCTTACCTAAGAGAAAGAAACGTGCTCAAGGATAAAATAGAAGCATGCAGACTCAGAGGTCGAGCAACAAAGTTCGCCTTCGATGAATATGGTCAGCTATACAAGAGATCCCATTCTAGACCACCATTATGGTGCTTGACATCAAAGCAGGCTCAAGAGGTCCTATATGAGGTCCATTCAGGAATCTATGGTATTCACTCCAAAGGACAAACGTCAACCCACAAAGTAATCAGATATAAGTATTTTTGGCCAACTTTACTAAAAGATGTCATCAACTTCGCTAGAAAATGCCAATCTTATCAAGTCCACTCCAACATACCTCAATAGCGTGCATCAATGCTAGTGCTAGTTGAAGTCACATAGCTATTAGACTAGTGAGGGATAGACGTAGTTTGCTCTTTCCCAAAAACCACAGGTCAAAGAAAATTCATGATTGTTGTGGTCAAATTATTCACGAAGAAGGTCGCATAGAGGCATTCCGGAAGATAATTGACACGACCATCAGAAGTTTTTTATGGAAAATATTATCTATCATTTTGGTTTACCCAAAGTATTGATATCCGATAATAGTACGTAGTTCTAAAGTAAGAGCACAATGTTATGAACTTGTCCTTTATAAGTTACCATGCAGCACTTAACGTGCCCCTCGTTTGCCCCTTACAACACTAGCTAAGTCAGCTTCATCCTGATTGCAAAATCTCAAGTGTTGTGTGTGCTAAGTGAGTTAGCCAAGTGATTAGAACATGAGCAAGTTGAGACAAACTCAAAGAGGCTTTGTATTAGTTGGTTAATACTTTGCTTACAAGTTGTTCTCTACTTTCTACTTCTTTCTACTTTTGCTTGGTTTCTGATTGGTTAGCTACAAATGAACTCCTAGCTAATTTATACAACCCTTTTCCCAACCAACAATATAGATCGACTCATTCCTACAGTCGAGATTACAAATCTAGAACTTTTTCCTGAACTATAATTTTCTAGAACATTCTCTAGAAGTTTATACACAACTTCTACCACTTTCTATAATTATGTATAAGTTTCCAAAGCCTTCTAAATCAGCATTAACCTTTTCTATCTTACTCCCTAGCATGTCTTCTATTGGGGCGTGACAACTAGGAACTAGTGCAAGAGCTTAGGAATTTGACAATACTTCACCTCGATTGGAAACTCTCAAGCAAATAGGTAAACAGAAGTCATAAATAAGACTATCTTAGACTACATCAGAGCTCAACTTGAAGAATTTAGAGCAAGTTGAGCGGACAACCTCCCTAGGGTCTATTGGGCATATAGAACCACAATGGGTCACAACCCTTATAGCATAGTTCACGAATTAGAGGCAAATGCTCCAACAAAATTGATACAACATATAGCTCATGTAATCTACTACAACTCGATCAAGAATAAGTCTGAAAGAGAATTCAACTTTGAAATAATCCACAGGTTTGCATCTACAAGCATACACAACAATGCAAAGATATACGTCGAAAATGGCCCAGCACTACAACAAGGTGGTTCTACCAAGAAGCTTTAAGGTAGGAGACCTTTAAGTCAAAGTCACAAAAAATATGGGTAAGCTCGACCTAAAGTGGGAGGCCTAATATATAATAGTCAAAGTGGCAAAGCACAACTCTTATTGACTAGTGAATATGGATGGTAATAAACTCTTCGACCATGGAATGCAATGAATTTGAAAAAATTCTGTGTAAAGAGACTAAAGTCTTCATTTAACTGTTTTGTAATATAATTCCAAATCAATAAAGATGACTTATATTTCAACAACTACTCACTCTCATAACCAACCATGGCTTCTTGACTAATTACTTAATAAACCAATTGATCATTTATCATTGACCCCATAATCAACAAAAAAATTGGTTTCAAACCACAACTATAACTTCTAACCCAACTTAATGAACAAATTGATCGTTTAAAGTCAACCACATATTGGTTTCAAACTACAACTAGGGCTTCTAGCCTAATTTGATAAATGAATAAGTGAATTAAAGTCAACCCCATAGTTGACCACGAATCATTTTCAAACCACAATCACGGCAAATAGCCCAATAGCATAATAAACAAAGGAAATGTTTAAAATTAATTATGTAGTCGACCACAACCTAAAAATAACCATATCATGGATGCGTATAATTAAAGCTGCTCAACAAGCACACACATTGTGATGCAAAGATTAAACAACAATCTGTAGTTAATTTAATAAGGTCAATCTACGATCAACAACAGCAACAAGCCTATTCGTTTGATCTCGAAGAGAATATCTTAAGTTGACCATGCAGCCAACTACGATGACTATTTCAAAACCAATTTTAAATGGATCAAAACATGGTAAATATCCATAGATCTATCCAATTATTCTTTTATAAGTCAATCTCATAATTGACCATTTACTTAGTTCTAAACCAATTAAACATTACCATTCCTTTAGTTCTAAACCAATTAAACATTACCACTCATTTATTAAAAGATTGCACTATTTGACCAGTTACTTGAAAGAAAGGTTTATGTCTTTACTCATTGATGCAATCAGTTCAAAATAATTAAGGCAGGAAAAAGGGGGGTTAATCGAAAACAAAAATGACAAAAAAAGTTGTCATTTTATATAACATCAAGATCTATAATTACATCATAGAAATGATTCATACAATTTATCAAGAGGCCTTAAAAGGCAAAATCAACTTAAACAAAAAACAAAAGCAGTTGGAGTCTCAGCTCAACCTAGCTCCTTTCTTCTGCTACCTCAAGCTACCACCACCACATCGTCGACAACACGATCAAGCTCATTACTAGACAACACTTGAACAACGATTGAAAGACCCTCAACCTCCTGCTCAAGCTTTGGAATAGGCATTGATTGGACAGTAATGATAGGTTGAGAAGGCCTTACCTCCTCAATCAGAAATATGCATTTGCCAGGAGGGAAATAAACAACAACATCGACCTTGCCATCCTTGATTTTGAATGCAAAGTGGTTCACAAAGTCAAACTCCTTTGCCTCTTTGACCACCCTTGGGTAGGCAGCAGCCACACCTTTGATAGGCGGGGCTTTAGGATAATCCTCAAACTGTTCATTTTGAGGTGGATTGAGGCACTCTCTGTCCTTGGGATGAAATTTATACCCTAAGAACTCTAACTGCTTTACATCCTTTTCAAAGGCTTCTTTCATGTCATCAATCATGAAGACAATACTAGTGTCTTAAAAAGCTAAACATAGAATGAACTATTATACTGTCTCTTTTGTTATGCCCAGAAACACACTAAAGAGCTCATCTCAAGCATAGCGGCTCGCGCTATTATACCCATGCACTGACCAGCATTGTAGGAGTCCTCAATCTCTAATCAAGCATTCTACAGTAGCTCTTCCATGCTACTCTTCTTAGTCACAACAACCAAGAGTTGAGCATCTTTCTCTTCAACTTATTTGGTCAATTGGGCGATTCATGACTGCATTGAATCGAGTTAAGCCATGGCCATGTCAATATTATCTTGGTTTTTTTGGAGCTCCTCTCTATCACTAAGGGCCAGCTCCAACCTTCAACAAATTTAGTAGCCCATTTGGCATACCTGCAACAAAAGCAAGTTTAGTAAAAAAAGTTTAACGTAAACCTAGACAAACCAAGTAAAAATAAACTAGACACTTACCATGTTCGCATGATAAGTGAACGCCTTTAGGGCTTTCAGCTGGCACATCTCCAACACTTCTTTTGCTTGGACATGAAAACCTTGGCAGTCATCACTTTTACGATGCCGGCTCTAGTTGACCCTGCTTTTATCATGAATGTTAAGTTTTGAACCAAGATGTCGATCTTGAATTGTGGAAAAGAAAAGTTAGACAGTAGGAATAGATATTGTTGGGTTAGGGGCCAAGGAGCAAGGTCTCCCTAGCTTTTCCATTCCCTTTATTAGTAGTAGTTTTCTTTCTAGCAAGATAGGGCTACTTAACGACCAACATCTTTTGTTGAGACACGAGGCTGCTTGTCTTAATAAGAGTTGATTGGGTAGGTTGGTAAGCAGATGTCTTTGTCTATTGTTGTTGAGGAGTAGCATAGGAGCTTACCTTCTAATGAATAGATTATTGATGATGCTCCTGCACCCTCTACTGATGAGCTATAGCCTACTAGCGAGTATTATTCATGATTTCAGCTTGATCTAAAATAAATGCATTGAAATTAACCAAAAATTTGAGAAAATAAGTACCAAAAGTCAATAAGGACATTTACCTAGTCGAGTGTCAGTTAGTAAATCTAGCTGAGCAAGCGATAAGCGTGCAACGCCAAGTTTCTCTCCTTGATATACCCCAACATCTCTATTTGCCCAAATTGAACTAAGTTGTGAATAAAGGTATTTAGCCAGGTGGGGTTCTCATTCCCCAGCATCTCGATATGACCTCTCAACCACCCCCTAGGTATATTAAACCCAAACCCACCCAGAGCTCGAACAAAAAAATAATAGCTTTTCCAGGTTTGGCCGTATGAAGAAGGGTTTCACTAAAATTTTTTTATGAAAATGGGTTATCATATAATAAAAGCCCAACTCCTCAATGCTATTAGACTCCCAAGACACGGGAGGTGGAAAAGATTCAAAAAATTAGTTAAAGTTGGTGGCTGGCATGTATTAGCATCAAAATACCAAAACTATAGACAATTGGAAAATAGTTTGGTAGAAGTTAGGTTATGCAGACCTGGAGACCAGTTCGCATGTTGACTATAGGTTGTGCTAGGGGAAACTTTAGCCCACACTTCAGGGCATCCTCAAAAACTATAATGTAACCAACTGGAGGTCAATGCATCCTATCATTGGGGTAGGGAAAGATCAACTTAAACCTTTAAGAAATGTAATATAATTGCCTGATCAACTCGAGATCCCCATATTCGGTCTTAGATATAATTTTGCTATAGTAGTCAGACATGAATAGCCAAGCACGAGGCATGGGAAGTTGACTTGGCCTAGCCCCACCCTCAGTATCACCTTGAATATCACTCGAACTATTTGAAGAACTAGAACTATCACTCAAAAACTCACTAGTCCCGCTAATTGAGTTACCCACCTCTCTTGTTAACTACACAGTCGATCGGGTTTCCTCACTATCACTCTCCCTATTATTAACCTCACCAAAAACTCTCAACATATTTGCTATATCATATTTGGACAAAGTAAAGAAAAGTAAATTTGCTTGAGATGAAAGGAAACTTACGTGAATAGCAAGAATAGAGGAAATTAAACTAGACCAAAGAGTAGTAAATTACAAAACTCAACCTCCCAAGTTGCTATAAAACTGTAAAATGAAAATTTTTCACTCCATTATTTAAAAGCCCCAACTAGGGGGTAACTTAATCAGCTAAAACAACTAACTACCAAGCAATTATTACACATTCGCTAGTTGACTATCCACACTGCCCAATGTAATTGACGCATTAAATGCATTGAAACCCTAGTCAATTTTAGAAATTTAAGCATTGTCAACATGTTGAATTCTCGTCGAGCGTATTCCAACTTTGCAAATTAGCTACTCTCCATTCTTTCTCGTCGAACAACTTGATCAAGACTCGAGAGGACTCATGATATGGGATAACCAATCAAGCCCAACCCAAAACACTCAACCAAGAAAGAGATATGACATAGGATAATCCAATTGGCTATCCAGCCTAGCCCATTAAAGATTAACTAATGGACTAGGCCCAACCTTATTTAGGCTATTTTACCAGTATGAGTATCAACACATTACCCGATGGACCTGAGTGTGGTCAATCAACTCAAAAATGATTATTCAGCTCTCAATCGAAGAGGTATTAGAACCTAACAGAGCTTCATTACCTCGACCAAAGTATACACAGATGAAAAATAGATGAGGAAATGCCTTGACCCTACAACATCGATTAAAGCAGTGTAGAGCAATCCTGCGCCACCTATTATAGTCACATTAAATACAACACACTATTTCTCTATCGTATTAAATACTCAGATAGGCGACATGCCTCTGCATTAATAATGTGTGCTGCCTCTTATACCACCATGCTACAAAATTAAAGTGGTGTATGGCTCCTCCATACCACCATGTCCTGAAGAGTAGAAGGAGGTACCACCTAAAATAGTACATAGAAAGAAAAAGACCAAAAGGTCCTCAACTAAAGGGTGTCTTTGCATAGAGACAAAGGTATCATTAACATATCAACCATCTAAGAGAGCCTATAAATACCCTATTACCACCATTCATCAAGGGATGCTCATTATCACTTAAAGTTGTCATTCTGCCACTCTATCTTTTAGTCGATTATGTGAGTGATTATATACCTAAAAGGGGGGTGAATTAAGCTTAAGAGATTTTAATACAGAGGAATATTATCACTCAATAAACTTTTTGGCCTTTCAAAAACTGTTTAAGTCTTTTGCAGAAAAATAGTTTTAGTTATTGACTAAAATTTACAAATACCAGTTAAGACACCAGTCAGACTAGTGATAAGAAAAACAGTTAAAATAGAAGTAAAAAAACACTGGTATATTTATAAAGGTTCGGTAAGCCTATGTTTTCTACCTAGGCTTTCACTTAGAATTTTAAACTTGTCAAATCAATACGTGTATGAGAATGTTTTTACAAATAAAATAATAGTTTGATAGTAACGAAAGTGTAAGGAACAGAAACACCTTAGCATGGTGAAAAAACCAACTCTTCACAAAGAGCTACACTGGAATCCCATATGGAATGAGGTAAGTTCCAAAGCACTATTGAAACTAGCTGCTTGTGAACAAGTCCAAGGAAACTTCTGCTAGATTCACTTACACAACCTCTATAAACTGATGCATGAGTTGCTGCCACTTCGTATGGCAAGCTCTAGTCTCTTCTTCCAAATCGAAATCAAGGACACTGCAAAAAGTTCCAGGCAGTACCGCCCTACTAGTTTCTTCACCTATAGGTCCTTAAGACAACCAAGCGCTGATTTGTTCTCTTCACGAGGCCTATTGAAAGCAAATACAACCCCCATCACTATTCACCACTAGGTCATTTGAGACACAAACCACGTTGTACTCGTTTCCCCAAGGTCCGTCAAAGATAAGACCCACTTGATCTTCTTCACCACAAGGTTCCTTGAAAACACAAATAGGGCAAGGATTAATAAGTAAGGTCAAGAACGTGTAAAAGAGCATCACACAACTTCTCAAAACACTTAACAAAATTCTTTTCCCAACTTAGTGATTCACTTTTTAAAACGCTGCATAGTATCACATTTTTATGTTGTTTGTCTAATGATTATAAGTTCTCGTTAAGGCAAGGATTCATTGGGGTCAATATAAGGAAACAGATTAACTATGACAAGCATGCATTTATGCCTTAAACAATGGATTAATAATTGCAACATGATGTGATTACTTTCCTAACTTCCAAAGATTCTGATCAAACTATAATCTTGTAGGAAGTCTTTTATTAATAGAAAGTAAATTCCAATCATGTGATAGATTCCAACCAAAACTGTGCGAGTAGATCTAAATGAATAATGTGGAAAATTACTTTCAGATATCAGCACACAATTATATGAAACAATTTTTTCATAATCAAAACATCAAATAGATCATCAAAGGGTTAACAGATTAAGTATTGACTTAAGTGTCAGAATGCCTTAACTGAAGACACCTCAACTAGCTTAATATGTGCTGTTGATTGCATAACTTAACCCAACTTTACATAAATGCTCTTTTTTGACCCCTCTCTGGTTTATTAGATTGGATTAAAGCTTACAATACTACTAAACAATTCTTACCATCATCACACATATAAAATTATATAATATATACAAATTTAAATATATTTATGTATATATTTTATGTTTTATGCATATATTATATATTTTTATATAATATACATTAATATATAAATAAAAATATCTATATAAATATACAAAAACACTATATAATTATATTTGTATAATAATCTCACCTATCTCTATGCACCGCACCCTCTACAAACCCCATCCCCATTCCTATCGGGCCCGTCCTCACCCCATGGTGGTTGGCCATGGCAACTAGCCCTAACAAACCCATCCCCTATATACCGCAGTTTTGAAACCTCAAATTCACCCCCAATTGCCTCCTCCCTACCCAACCATGTAGGCGTGGAGGCAAACAAAGTCATGGCAACTATGATCTCTGCACTACCTTGAAAAACAGCAACCATGCTTGTTGTTTTCCAAGTTGCTATGGTCGCACCTCACCATGGTCGTTGTTATTCACGTCAATAATCCATTCAGATTGTTCTTGAAATAACAGTTCAATTACTATATGAGAATAAATATCTAAGACATTAAAATAATTAATTATGCATTTTTGATTGATTGAACCAACAACTAAACATAGAAGTATCTGTGTGCCCTAAGGTAATGTGGCCTTAGCACAAAGTAATATTTGTAGATTTAAAAATGGATAACTTTGATGAATAGCAAGAATGTGGCACAATGTCTGCCAATTAAAAAGTATTTTAGTACTTTTATCATGTAATTGTCAAATACATTTTAAAAAAAAGTAGTTGATAGCATAAAAAAGAAAAAAGAGAAAAAAAAGTGACATAAGGACCAAAGTAAAACATGAAATTTTAAAATTCGGACTATAGTGGAACATAAATTTTTAAATTGACAAGTTTTCCCTTAAAAAGGTTAAAATTAGTCAATTTTCTAGTTAAATACCGCCGGAAAGTAGTTTGGAGGACTAAAATGAAATAATGTATTAATGTTAGGAACTAAAAGATGAAATTTTAAAAATTGAGGACTAATATGATTTTAGAGTAAAACTTTAAGAATTAATTGTATGATTTGCCCTTTGTAATTTGTGTTTTTATCGTCAGGTCAGATTGGTCAATCATATACCCTACAAATAATTAAAATATGGGACGTTTATCGAGGATACATGGACGCTACTAGGACTGTTATGATAGGATCACTATAGTCTATAAATATCTTATTATAGGAAAAAGAAAAGAAAGGAAAACATGATGACTTGTTATCATTGTAAGTATCCCATTAAATCGAACTATCGCTTTGAATTTTCTATTCTATTTTCTATTCAATTTGTTGTATTTATATTAAGTATATTTAATTTTTAATTAATTATTTTTATAAAAAAATATTTAATATACATGTCATATATTCATAAAATAAAATAGGAGATAAATAAGGAATAGAATAGAGGATTTAAAGTTTAGAAATGGCTATATTTTTTTTATTTTTTGTATTCTCTATAATTTTTATATTATTTATAATGGTATGTATATTATTTTTATAGTTATGACGTTATTCCGGTTAAATTAGTCGTACCACCGATCGAACCAATAACAAGTAAAACTGTTGGTTCTGTCTCTGATCTAATTTTCAAAACATTGCAAAGATGAGCAACCCATGTTCTTTGGGAGTCGAATGACTTGAACCCTTTATTATGTTCTTTACTAATAGAATTCATAATTCAAATTTTTGTGTTGGAGGCATTTTCTGTGGGATCAATTTTTTAGTGTGAGAAATATTTGTGGTTGAAATTAGGATAGAATTTTGAGTGATTAAACAAAATAAGAGAAACAGGTATTATGAGATTGAAATTTAAAATTAGTGAATGTCTATACTCCTTAAATTTGATTCATATTAAATTCATTTTTCTTTGTATCATTGACATAGGTTGTCAATTGAAATCGAACCACGTCAAATCTTATTGTAATTTTTCCTCTATGATGGATTCATTTAATTCATATTTCTACATCTGTCAGCCAATTTATGGCATAACAAAACCATATTACATTTTTCATAATGTATTTGTCTCTTCAATTCAATGGAACAGAACGACGAATTAGAATTGAAAATGGCGAATAGATAAGGCTATATACGACACTCTACGTAGGGATAATGCGATGCTTGGGTAACGAACGGAGAAGGTGAAGTATCTATCAACAACGACATTTGAGAAAAGAAGCTACACAGTAAGTTGGATATGTTAATATTGTTAGCAACCGCATCATTTGAGGGGCCCAACTACAGTTCACAAACTTTCATGTGATGGTCAAATGATGGAACTTTTCCCCAACCACTCTTGGTTTCATCTTGCCTGGATTTGCCTCTCCACAAATGTTCTTTCTTGATCACTAGATCAAGGGCTCGGATTTTCTTGCAAATATTTTCTGTGATTATTAATGATCAGACGGTCCAATTGGAAACAAACGCCTGCATACAAACAAGAAAGCCAGTTGGGATCTAGAAACCCTTTTTAATTAATTTGCATTGGAAAGTCTTGGGGTTGTGGGCTAACAAGAAAAGAATTTGTTATTCTCAAAGCTAGGCAATGAAATTCTTCGATGATTTTGATGTAATGGGGTCCTATATAAATAGAACCTGACGTGGGGTTACGAGAAATTACAGAAATTAGTTCATAGGATCAAAATCGTTCAAAAGTTGGAATTAAAAATGTGCTACAAAGTGGAGTGCAAGAAATGTGGGAAGTACTCGTGGGGAGGATGTGCAAAGCACTTGAATGGTCTGTATGAAAATATTGAAAAGGGGAAGCACTGCTTGTGCAAATCTTGGCCTGGGGTTGTTATCCCATCTGAAAATCAGGTCTCTGCAGGATCCTCATCTTCAACAACCCAGGGTATGTTTATATATGTTGAACGTATAGCATATACAAAAGCTATATGTAGAAAAGTGTTGCCTGCAATCTTGGTGTTTTGTGTGTGTGAATCTCACACATTAGGATGTGAACTTTTTGTTATGGGATTGAGCGTTAGATATATTATAAGTAAGTATATCACACCATAGGTTTGGGCACGCACTAATCACCTGGCATCATAGTGTGTTGACATACATGTATATATTCTTAAATATATTGTGTGGTTTAATTTTAATCGCTTAGATCCTTTTGATATGGAGAGATTTCGATAAAATAAGTTAGATGTAAATTGAATTCATATGAGAGTTCACAATATTTGATTTTATCCTGTATCGAGAATTTGAAAAGTATGAAATTTACATATAATTAAATTTTGATCATCAGAGGCGCACGTCTTCTAATAAGAATAAAATTCTCCACCAATGAGTAACGAATAAATAATGCCCCCACTTGACTAAGTCTCCATGTTATGGCAACAAATTTAATTATCATAGTTAATGTCATCTATTGATGGTAATGTGTGTGTTTTTAAGCATCTCGACTCGAACTATAATGATGTCTGCATCAAGGAATCGGCCGACATGATACTTGCACATGAGCACCTATTGAGGTGTCACCTTTTTATTAGAATAAAACTTTTGACAATGCATGTTTGTGAGGTAACATTTTGACGTAATTAAATTTTTTTATATTTAATGAGGGATCTAACTATATAAGCGCAATATTAATGTAACTATATGTTACCTTAAAAACATAAAAGATGGAACATATTGTAATGGATAATCTTCGAGTGTAGTGTGGTTCCACAATAGTATAGCTCTTATCTTGATAGGACCACAGAGAGTAAGGTGGAAATCAATGAATCTTCAACCTGCAATGTGTGAAGTTGCTTAAATTTGACTATCTCATGAATTGAAGCTGAAGCAATCAATATTTGACGTGAGTCTGGTTATGGAAATTAAGTTCACGCTTCCCCCCATTGATTATTGGAATCAGATTCTCCAATCATTTATTGGTATATACCAAATTGGGTTGGCCAACTAATATTTCCTCTATTCATTTTGGATGTTTGGTAATTATTGAGTGTAATATCTATCTTTGGAGTGTACGGACACCAAATAATTCAAGATTTTATGATTCATGAACTCATTTTTTGGGTGAGCATATACCATCACATTCATTTCATGAGGTACACTTTCTTCTTAGTTTTTTTCTCTTCTTTTATGTGTAGTGGGTGTTGTACAATTATAAATGAATCAATTTCCATCAAATTTTTTTTGAATTTTTATTGAGTTTAAATTTAATTTGATCGTTAATTGAATTGAGTCCTAATAAGTTGAGCATGAGTTTTTTAAGCTGGATTAACTTAGTATCTTTATATATACTTTGTCATTTTTGTACTAATTAAGTCAAGTTCAAGTTGAGTTTTAAATTTTATCGAATAAAAAAAATACAATAAATTTAATTTGTGAGTTTAGATTAATTTTTGACAATGCATTTTGAGTAAATTATATCTGTAACTAGTGGTATGAAAATAATGCTGCGACAAACAACTATTTGGTACATAATGCCGTTACAATATTAAACCTCTAAGCAAGAAAATGACAGTACCATGGCATGAAAACTCTCAACCAAATTGCCAAGACAGGACAGACATAACGACGCAGAAGAAGCCAAAGTTGGACTATAATCAAACAAAACTCATTGTCAATAAGTGCAAAATTTATTGTTATTTTAGCATGAAATAATCAGCTCAATTTTGTAATAACTTATGCCCTTATTATTATTATTATTATTTTATTTTTATTTTTTTGCAGAAAATCCGGTGTCTTGAAGATGCCATTGGCCCAATAGTCATAATGGGCACAACCATATATAAGTAAAGGAGACCCTGTCTTCAAAGATTTCATACTAGCTTTATTGTTACGTTCCAATTACGATACTGTATTTTTATTTTTCTCCAAGTTTGATCAGAAATTTAAAGAGTGCACTAAATGGGGTGTGTGCAAACTGAGGTCAACCACCATTGACTGTGTGGAAATATTTAAATTAAATAAATATTGCAGCAGCTGTGTTTTTCTTTTTGTTACCTCGTACGGAGTGCCTTAATTTTGTTTAACCTTTAGGTAATCACGGGGTTTGTGTTTTTTTTTGGATTACCTTGTTCTGATCTTTGTGCTCTCTTCTTTCCAGCCCACTGTTTACCCTTAATCTTTACCGTTAAACATTTATTAATTGCCTAGTAACTACACTTAGACGCAAACATTTAGCAGTGTTGAAGGCTGTTACCTAACATGATTAGGGTTGTGATTAGGATGTTTAGTAATTACTAATTATTATTGGCAAGTGGGGGGCAATTACCATTCACCCGATGAGACAACCTTGACTCGTGTTTCTCGCCCATGCCCGTGTTCTTTCGAAGTACCAACGTTGATACCTGTGTATTTAAAACATATGATTAGACGTGAAGTTAATTGCATATTATGCCTCATGTGATATAATTGAAAATGGAAAATAGTGCATTATTGGTTAAACCCTTGTGTGTGTGTTTTTTTTATTATATTAAATTATATGGAATATGAGTCAACATATCATTTTATATATAAGAATGATGTTATTTGAAAATATTTTTTTAAAAAAAAAATCAAATGATAGCATTACTGCCATGAACATATAGGTTATATTTAGTTGTAAATTGTCAATTCATTTTTCAACTTTCAAAATAGAAACAAATAATTCATACATATTTCCCAATATTACTCTCAAAACACACACCAAAAAAGCCCCAACTACTCTTCCTATTCATTTTTTACTCATTCCTCAATGTTTAGCTTTCTTATTTTTTGTCCTCCCCCTATCCAATCTATAGCGCACACACACACACACACATAAATGATTCTAAAATATCAATTTTACCTAATCAACCCAACAAAAAAGTTATTGATATGACGTCTTGTTTCCTCTCAAAACACAACCGAATAAACAATTTTCTCTCAAAATATTTTCCACTTGCCACCTAAAATATAAACAAACAACAATCACATTCCCCTACCCTATATTTTCACATAATGCTCCAATTTACAATCAAACATAACCATAGCAATTAGCTTCAAAATAAATTAATCTAAATCTTTATGTATTTTGTGACTACTGTTGGACGCTGTGAGTTGTTCTCTTTAAAAGCAAAGTTATAATAAGAAATTGGGGTAATTCAAATATCTTACAATGTTGGACACCTCTTTTGATGTATCATTTGTACCCGAATTAAATATAAAAATAGAAGATGAAATGCATTTGTAAAAAAAAATCTAAAATTAAATAATGAAGTACAGGATGAAATACAATTTTGAAATAAATAATCTCTTCGAGATATGGATAGTTACAAAAAGTTCATTATACTCTCCATAAATAATGTACTTTATGGTGAATGCAACTTTCACCATTTTGCCACCAAATTAACAATATTCGATTCGTTGATATGGCAAATGCTGGCCTTTTATTTAAATTAGTAATTTTGGCATTTTTATATGAATATTAAGATTTTTATATTATAAATCAAATAAAAAATATTTAACTTATTTTTCTTACAATATTATTTTTTTTAATAATTTGAACACATTTATTCAAATCTTTACATGAATAAAAAGTAAAAAATTATGATGGAAAGTGGGCGGTGCATTGTAAATTGTAATTATTGTACAAATTATAGTTATGTGGATAAAAAAATAAAAAAGATGACATTTTAGACATATCATTCAACACACAAAAAGGGGATGATACTTTATTAATAGTATAATTTATGATATAAAATAGCCCAATAGATCCAGCCCAATAAGTTATTGAATCCAATGAAGACTTCCAAGCTCACCTAACATCTAAAGCTCAATTGCACTTCTGGACTAAGTTGACCTGAGTCACTTGACCACAATTGCTTGGTCGAGTGGATAATTCTCGACCCTACACGACGGAAAGCTTCAAGTCACCTAATCCATTTAGCCATCTCTCTATTCGACCACCTTATCTGGTTGATCACCATCGATCAAAGTGCTCACTTCGGCTCCGAATCATATCCTTGCAACATTTAATGCTCTAACAACTAGAGTGCCTCAGCATTAATGACGCATGCCACCCCAGTACCGCCTCTATCACCAACTCTATCAAGAGGCACGCTCATAAAGCACTATTCACCCTAAAAAGTAGGAGATTATGCCACCTAAAATAGCACTGGGATGAAAAATGACCAACAACTCCTAAGTAAGAACAAGAGCCCTCTCCACTTGATGGAGGCATTTTGGACATATCATCCACCTGGTAAAGGTTATAAATACCTCATTGCCAGCTACTTTTCAGGTATGCCATATACACTATACGCTTTTACTTTATTACTCGATTATCTCACTTAACTAGTACTAACTTAAGTGTCGAAGTGCCTTAGTTGGAGGTACCTCGGCTAGTATAACATTTACTAGTAATTACATATCTCAGTCCAATAAGATATTACTATTGAAACATTCGACCTCTCTGGTTGAATTAGCCCAAACACAACCCAATTTACTAAAAACAGCTATCCATCTTATCATTTTGGCACCGCCTGTAGGAAACTTGAGATTGCAATTGAGAAAATGGTAAACACCAGGAGGGCCACATTCGAGAGGGAGGATAGTAGAAGGACAACATCTCCACTTCTCTCTCAACCTCAATAAGGAACGCATGCTCCAAGCTCCAAAGCCCTACAGGAGCAAATTGTAATGCTGACTATGCCTCAGCTAATGTAACTTATAAGTGAACAAATCTCTACCCAGATCTCTACTTAGCTTTTTGCGACATTGAACAAGCATACAACCGTGCCAACCCCAGCTAGCAATGCAACCCCGCAACCGTTGCCCCCAAAGGAAAGGTCCCCCTAGGACAATCACGATCGCTAGGAGTCTAGGCGACTGTTAGCCAAACGAGAAGCAAGCCCTAGGCAACCCCAGGGAGAGAAGGGTGACCAGAGCTAAAGGAAGAAATTACTGACTCTATAGACCATTATCTTCGACCTAATCGAGCCCCACAGCACAATAAAATTGAGCACATAAGTCCTTAGCTCAACCGAAACATGACCTAAGCTAATCGAGAGAAGTGGGAAGAAGTTTTTCACCAAGTGTAGCTGCTGAACAGATGCTTCGACGAGATCTCAAGGAGAAACACTAAAAGGGTGTCCAATCCAGAGAGCTCCCAAAGGTCTTATCGAGAGAGAGAGTCGCTGTTTATTTAAAAAATTATCAATGAGCACATTACTGTCGATGCTAAGGTCCCAATCGAACTCCCACAACACGATGGCTCAACTGATCCCAACGAGCACCTGATGTAGTTCGAACATATGATGCAACTTCATTGGCATAATGAATATATCCATGCGAAGATATTGGTGACCATTTTTCATGGCATAGCACTAGATTAGTTTGTTAAGCTTAAACCCTTGTCAATACTTCTACGACTAGCTCTATGATAAGTTCCTACACCAGTTCACCAATCGACGAATGGTGAAGCTCCCCCACACCCATCTCCACACCGCCAAGAAGAACGAGAGAGAGTCCTTCTATGACTTTTTTACAAGGTTCAACATGGAGGTGCTGAAGATCGATAACCACATAATCGAGTTCCTGATTGATGTACTATTTTTGGGGCTCCACACAAAGAATACACTAATGCTTTGGTACGAGAGCGCCCATAGTTGATGGAAGAATTGCTCAACTTGAAGGGGAGATACATAACCTGGAAAGAGATGAATAGGCTGAAGTTTGAAAACCCTGAGGTCGATAAAAAGGAAAATAAGGAGAAAAATGACCCCAGAGAGAAAGAGAGAGATCTCCAATAAAATACTTCCATGATTACACCTCGCTTAACATCCCTACGAGAGAGGTCTTATTTGCAATCCAACATGATAACCTCCTCAAAAAATTAAGGAAGCTGATGGAGATTGAAGCAATAAAAAAATTGAAGAAATATTACAACTTTCATAAGTAAAGGAGACATAACACAGATGACTGCTTCAATCCCCAGGATGAAATTGAGAGGCTCATCAGGTAAGGCCATCTTAAAAATATATAGCCAGTGATGCACAGGCTGAAGGGGGCAAAACTGATCGGACTCTGCGTAGAGAAAAGTCAGTTAGCCTAAATAGGGAAGATAAAAAAAAAAAA
>JACGDI010002003.1:266725-294403 GCA_014898725.1 Jacaranda copaia
GCCCATTTCCTTCACTGACAACGAATTGGCCCACCTCAATGGGAAAAATATCAATCATAAAATTGATTGTCCTATGGTAGTTTCCATTGAGATTACCAACTTTAAAGTTAGAAAGGTTTTGATCGATAATGGCAGTTCGACCAACATCATCTTTCTCTTGATGCTGAAAAGGATGAACCTAGGCCAGCTAAAATTTGAGCCCGTGCCTACACCTCTGCTCAGGTTTAGGGGGTCAAAAATCATTCCAGAAGGTTCCAATAACCTCTCTACATCATTTAGGAGGGCACCCCAAAGAAGGATATTAATGATAAACTATCTAGTTGTCGATACCCCATTTACCTATAATGTCATAATTGGTCAACTAGTTCTCAATAATTTTCATACCATTGTGTCAACCTATCACATGAAGATCAAATTCCTAACCCCAACTAATACGGGTGAACTGCTATATAACATCAAGAAAGCCTAGCGATGTTACACCATTTTGGTCGAGTCAAGCGAGCAGAAGACTTAACTGCAATTTAAGACCTCAGAGGATGCTCTTGTAGTAGAACCTGAGGAAGACTAAGCCAACAAGAAGAAAAAGTTGAAAGATACTCGAGTGGAGCTCATCAGGGAGTTCAAAATAGTTGAGCTGGATCCTGGGAACCCCAAAAAGACTACTAGGATCGAAACAAATATGGGCCCCCACTTGGAATGTCTCATGGTCAATTTTCTGCAGAGGAATATCAATGTTTTTGCTTGGAAGGCATCTGACATCCAAGGAATTGATCCCAGTGTGATCGTGCATCGTCTCAATATAAACCTCTCATATAAGTCGATCAAGCAGAAGATGAGAGCCTTCAATGCCGAGAGGATCCAGATCATCGAAGAGGAAGTCAGGAAACTCTTAGATGTAGGTTATATTACAGAAATTCAATATCAATCTTAACTTTGTAATATTGTACTCGTCCTCAAGAATGAGGGATAATGGCGTATGTGTAATGATTTCACCAACTTGAATAAAGCTTGCCTTAAGGATCCTTACCCTCTACCTCGAATAAATTTACTAAAAGATTTCACGGCTGGTTGTGAATTGTTAAGTATGATGGATGCATTCCAAAGGTATCATCAGATATTTATGGCCATCAAAAATAGGGATAAAATCTCTTTTGTAGTCCCCAATGGAGTTTAAGGCTTTTTAGTCATGCCCTTTGGACTCAAGAACGCTGGAACAACCTACCAGAGACTGGTCAACTTTACGTTCAAGAACGAGGTAGGTAAGTCTATAAAGGTTTATATCGATGACATGATCATAAAGATAAAAAAGGCTAAGGACTATTTGCTCAACCATAATCACACTTTCATCAGATTGAGAGCATTTAGGCTGAAGTTAAATCCAAACAAGTATACGTTCGGCATTCGATGAGGCAAATTCTTAGGTTATATGGTTAGTTAACGGGGCATTAAGGCCAATCGATAGAAAATTCAGGCCATATTAGATATTGCTCTACCTAGAATAGTTAGATACGTACAATGGTTGGTCAAAATGATTATTTTCCTTAGGAGATTCATCACCTGTTGGTCGACAAAAGCCTACCTTTTTTCAAGATTCTCAAAAATACCAAGAAATTGGATTTTCAGTGGAACAAACAACGTGATCAGGCTCTAGTCATATTAAAATAGTATTTATCCTCGCTCTCTATGCTCGCGAACCCTGAACTCAGAGAGGTACTTCACATATACTTGGCTATCTCAGAAGCGTCGATCAACTCGGTCTTGGTCTCGACCAAAGATGAAAGTCATCAAATAGTTTACTATTGTAGTAAGTCACTCCAAGGATCAAAACATAACTACTTGGAGATCGAGAAGTTTGCCATAGTGGTAGTCACCGCAGCTCAGAAGTTGCATCCATATTTCCAGTCTCATATCATGATAGTACTGACAAACTAGTCGAGCAAGTCGACCTCCCCAAAAAAAGCAGTGAAGCTCCTTTTGCTTGGACTTTGCACATTGATGGATCATCGATCACATCAGGAGGGAGAGCAAGAGTGCCTCTCTGTTCCTTAACAACAAAGGAGTATGATTTTGCGTTCAAACTTGACTATATAGTTACCACTAATGAAGCTCCTCTTGCTTAGACTTTGCATGTTGATAAATCATCGACCACATCAGGAGGGGGAGCGGGAGTGCCTCTCCATTCCTTGACAGCAAAGGAGTATGATTTTGCGATCAAACTTGACTATGCAGTTACTAATAATGAAGCAGAGTATCAGGCCTTCCTCATTGGAATGATGATAGCACTCAACTAAGGGGTCGACCACCTAGCTACGATCACAAACTCTCAGTTGGTAGCAAAATAGGTTGAAGAAAATTTTGAGGCCAAGGACTTGACAATGAGCCAATACCTGGCAGAGGTCAAAAAATTATAATAGTTGTTGAAAAAATTCACTCTCAGCCAAGAACCTCAATTTGAGAATGAGCGCGGGGATGCCCTGTCCAAATTTACTAGCTTGACCAGAGGCACAAGAGAAAGGATGATAACATTTTTGGTCATTAATAGACCATCGATTGGCCCTCTTGAGAAGAATTTGGTAGGGAGTATCGAGGGGATAGTTTCTTCATGGCAAGATCTAATAAAACTCTACTTGAGTTATGGCATATCCCCGAAGACAAAAATGAGGCTTGTTACCTTTGAGAACAAGCTGCTAAATTTATACTTGATGACCAACTAAAAGACGCCGTTGATTTTGCTCGAAGATGTTCGTCATGCCAAGTCCATTCGAACCTCCCACATCAACCCACTATACCCATGGTCAATGTTTAGATTTTTCGATGATTCAACCAGTAGGGAATCAACATTTTGGGTTCATTGCCATAGACAATAGGTCAGCGAAAGTTTATAATTTGGTGGTCGAGTATTTCACCAAGTTTATCGAGGCCAAAGCTATCCCAAAAATAACTAATGCAGCCATCAAAAGTTTCATCTGAAAAAATATTATTTGTCGTTTTGATCTACCTAAGATCCTTATTTTAAATAATAGGACGCAGTTTCAGAGTAGAAATACCTGAAGTTGGTGCAAGGCCTTGGGAATCACCCAACATTTTACCTCAGTGGGTAAACCTCAATCAAATGGTCAAATAAAGATAACAAATAGAATGATCTTCGACCACTTGAAAATCAGAATCTAAGATCCTAGGTCGAGTTGGGAAGATGACCTCCTAGGAGTGTTATGAGCATACAAGATAACCCCCGCACAGCCACAGGTCACAACCCTTTTATCTTGGTTTATGGGTCTGAGATAGTCATCCTCTTAGAGCTCATACAACATATAGTTCAAGTGATTTACTGCCACTCGCTCAGAAATACGTCAGAAAGGAAGCTCAACCTTGAGATTATTGATGAGCGAAGACAAGAAGCCTACAACATCATGTAGCGCTATAGATTAAAGATGGTTGAGAACTACAATAAAGGATCAGGCTACGCCATTTTAAAGTCAGAGACCTCATTCTGAAAAAAGTGAAAGTATCCAAAAATATTGGCAAACTTGACCCAAAATTAAAAGGACCCTATACAATCATGAAGGTATCAAAGCATAACGCCTATCAACTTGCCAATGTCGATGGGGACGAGCTCCCTCGCCCATGGAATGCAATCAATTTGAAGAAATTTTATATATAAAAGCACATTGTAATCATCTATGTATTCTATAATATAAATAAAATTCTAGCAACAGTGCTATCATTCACTTATATTGTTATAGCTCCATCTATCTTGCACAACTCGAAGCTTCAAGTTGACCCCATAATCAACCCAAAGCAGCTTCACACTACCAATGCAAGGCTTTCTAGCCTAGACTATGTAATCGACCCCTCAGTCGACCTAAAAGCAGCTTCATGCTGCCAAACCAAGTTTTAAGTTGATCACGAACCTAAAAATAGCTTCATGCTGCCAAACCAATCTCAAGTTGACCTAAAAGCAGCTTCACGCTGCCAAATTAAAGTTTTTTTAGCCCAAACTATGTAGTTGAACTCGTAAGTAGCTTCTTAGCTAAAATTATGCAATCGACCTTGTAGTCGATCAACAAATCAGCTCAATGCTGTAGAATTAGGAAATCTTAAACTTGACCAAGAGTAATGAAACTTGACTATAAAGTTGAGAAAAATTTTAAAAACAAACCATTGAACGTACTTCAATGAGATCATGCGTAGTTCTTAACAGTAACCTAAATTAACGATAAAGTTGATGGTTTTCTTGTTAATTAACATAGTCATCAACCACACATTTGTGACAGGACAATTGCATTCGACAAGAAGGTTATAAAATTGGATGGATACACATTGGACATAATCAAAGTAATATTTTATTAAATAAAATTTTTATTACAAGGGCTTCAAAAAAAAAAGAGAGATAGTAGGAATTTCAATTTTGGCTCAGCCCAACACCTTCCGATCAACCTGCCTGGGTACCATCATGTGCATCCTGATCGGACTCAAGCATCACTGATGCAAGGGGTAGAACTGCTCATGCTTGCTACGAGGACCTCTCCACGTTGGCCATAAAATTCATTAAATGCAGCATATACTGGGCAACGTCGACCTACCCATCCTTGATTTAAAAGGTAAAGTCCTCAACAAAGGTGAATTCCCTCGCCAAGTTAACTACCCTACTTTGACCTCAGCCTGCTTCTACTGAGCTACAATCATGGGCTTGACGAGAGCATTCGATAAGAAAAGAATTGACCTCACACTTACCCTATTATAGTAGTAAGCTAGAGCTTTAAGCACACCGACGTAGCTCAGGCACATGAACTTTCGTTGGTCAAAGGTAAAGAGCCTGGCCACCATGCATTTGAGTGCATCAACACCCGTCATCCTTGATGATATAATCAAGCTTGAACTCATCATCTCCATGGTAGGGTTAGTTTTGAATCGAGGCAACGGCAGCTTGAGTATCTGAAATAGAACCCCATCACTACACTTGCTGAATAAGTTATAGCTGGTGGCCACTTTCTATTTACCTTTATTGCCCATCATCCTTTTAGGCATTGAGCCTCTTTGCTCGGTCATCTATCTCTAGGCCCAACCTGAGGGCTATTGCAAATATCCTTCGCTGATCGAGTGAGCTGGGGCACCTGCTCAATCTGTGGGATAGCTAAGGTGGCAGTCAAGGGTGCTACCTCCACTGCAGAAGCTATAACTCATCGAGCGGTCGCTCAATGGCGCTCATTATTTCTTTAGTCCTTAGCCAATGCCTCTTGTCAACCACAAACCATGATCTCTTCTCAATCTGACAATAAAAGACAAAATAAAGAGCAATTAGAACTGAGCAGAAAGACATGAAAATACGTAATTATCACAATCAACAAGGATTTCTACCTAGCTGGTCACTCACGGGCAAGTTTAGCTCGATTAGCGACAAGCTAACCAACACCAGATATCTCTCTTCTATTAGAAATGAGGCCTCAATTTGGCCAAATTTGATCAAGTCCCTATTGAAAGTTTTTAGCCAGCTCAGCGTTTGGTTCCCCAGCATCTCAACTTGCCCCCTCCACTACTCTCTCATAATATTAAACTCATCAAGCCCTCAAACATATAGATAATATTTTTTCCACTCTTAGCCATATGATGATGAAGGGGTTACTAGGAATTTTCGATGTGGACACATTATTAGGTAATAAAATCGGACTCTTCGGTGCTACCCAATTTTTGGGACATAAACAGGTGGAACATGTTTGAAAAATTAGCAAACAAAGTTGGCTGACCAAACAAATGCATCAGCATAGCAAAACTATATACAGTAGCGAAGCAGTTTGCATGAGCTATGTTATGTAAACTTCAAAGCCCCCAAGGAGGTTGACTATTGCACTTGCTAGAAGAAACCTAAGTCCACATTTAAACCCCTTCTCAAATATTATTATACACCCCCTCTGAGGTCGATGCATCCTACCCTGTGGCCCAAGCACTAGAAGTTCATACTCTTCTAGAATATGGTACATTTCTCTAATACGAACTAAGTTAGCAGGGGTGATTTTGAAAACTATCTCACTATAATGCTTAGGGGTAAACAATTGACCATACCATGCTGGCACTTCACTTGGGCCAGTCTCGCCCCCAGAAACAACCTTCTAATCACTCGAGCAGTTGGAGGTTGAGCTATCACTTGACAAGTTGTCAGATGTGCTCCCAAAAATGCTCTTACCCCCCAACCTCCCCATGGAAGTGTGCGCTATGGGACCTAGTGTCCTCGCTATTTAATGAACTCAACATGTTTAAAGTGCAAGCAAAGGAAAATAGAAACTTGAAGAAGAACTTACAGTTTTTCATTAGAAACTCTAAAACACAAAAAGGGATTAAGGGCTCTGAATGCAAAAATTGATCAGATCGAATTCAGTAAAAGTGTAAAATGAATGTTTCTACCCCGCCTATTTATTGGCATTCAAATGTAAAAACCCAAGCGACAGTAATAATTACACAGTTGTCTCTTGGACCTTTGTATACTGCAATGTAACAGACGCATTAAATGCACCAAATCTTGATTGAGTATTCAAAAATCCCAATCGAGAATTTAAAAACCCCAGTCAAAGACGCATAGCCATCATTCAATTTTCTACTCCTTGCTCTTTCCCGTCGACAAGCTCGAATATGACTGCGAGTGGGGGGAACTCATGATATGGGATAGCCCAACAAGCGCAGCCCAATAAGTTATCAACTTCAAAGAATGTTTTTAGGCCCACTTAGCATCTGAAGCCCAATTGTGCTTCCGGACCTAGCTGGGCTAAGTCACTCAACCATAATCGTCAAGTCAAACGAATAGTTCTCGACCCTACATGATGGAAGGCTTCAAGCCGCCTAATTCATTTAGCCATCTCTTTGGTCGATCACCGTAGACCAAAGTGCTCACTCCAACGCCGAATTTATCCTTGCCACATATAATGATTTGACAGTCAGCGTGCCTCCGTATTAATGGCTGTGACACCCCAATAACGCCTCTACCACCAACTTTGTCAAGAGACGTGTCCCTAGAGTAACCCTGAAAAGCAAGAGATGATGCCACCTAAAATAGTACCGGGATAGAAAATGACCAACAACTCCCAGGCAAAGACAAGAGCCCTTTGTACTTGATAGGAGCATCTTGGACATATCATTCACCTAGAGAAGGCTATAAATATTCCATTGTCAGCTATTCTCTAGGTATGTCATATACACTATACGCTCTTTCTCTATTGCTCAATTGTCTCACTTGACCCGTACTAACTTGAGCGTCGGAGTGCCTTAACCGAGAGCACACGACTAATTTGACGTTTGCTATTGGTTGCAAATCTCACAATCCAAGAAGATATTACTGTTGAAACATTCAACATCTCTAGTTGAATTAACCCATACACAATCCAATTTACCAAAAACAGCTTTCAACCTCATCAATTTAGAAATTTTGGCACACTACATGCATGTGCTAAAATATTTATAGGATCAAATAAATAAAGATATATATTTTTCTGCATAATATTATAGTTTTTTTAACAATTTCAATATTTTTATTTAAATTTTTAAATAAAAAAAAGTTATAATAAAATGTTAATAGTGGGAGTATCGAGTAGCAATAGTAGATTGTGAACGATAGTTACTCTATGCATTTTTATTTATGAATTATGAGATTTAGAAAATAAAAAGGATTCAGAAGATAATAATGAGGATAATTTTAAAAAAATCATTCAAAAATACACTAAAAGAAAAAAATATTGTTCTCCTATATTTTGGGAAAATATTTTTCAATCCCCAAAAAATTTTCAAAATGCATGCACATTCCTCAATTTTTCTCTCAAAATACTACAATTTTTTACTTAAAAAATCCCTCATAATTCATCCAAAAAAATCTTACACCATAAAAAGCACACCTACCCTCTCATTTTCTCATTCCATCTTTCACATCACTCGTTTATTTATTACTCTTTCACTTCACTCACACACACACACACACACACACACACACATGTTTTACTCTACAAACTCAACAAAAACATAACTGATTTGATATATACAGTAAAGTTTGTCTCTTCCTAAAATATAAAAAAAAATAATTCATTTTCAAATCATTTTTTATATTTTTTCAAAATAAAAAAAAACAATTAACAAATTCTCTAAATTTTCTCTCAAAAATGCATTTTCTCAAAATTTTTCCTACAAAACCCTCAAAATATAAGAGAACAAGAACAAGCCTACAGATTTACTTTATGACCATGTATTTTTAAATCATTACTGATTTGAGTGGAGAAAATTTTACTTGTCAGATTATTTATATTACACATGTATTGTACTTATTACATTCTCCTAGTTAAGTTGATACGAGGACAATCAATTTGACCCGCTTTCATCGAATCCACTCTCGTGCTGTATAAAAGAATACTGCCGCCCTCAAATGGTTGAGATGCTAAACAATGCAACTCATCTTACTGGCAAATGGCATGCCACAAAATCATGCGAATAATTTATCTAAAATATGTTTTATTTTTTAATTTTTATAAGTACAACTCATGATTATAACTTATGCACCAACTCTCATTTACAATCCACTACTTTGATATTATTATTTTATCATAACTTCTGATTTTTATAACATATGCCAAAATTTAAATGAATATATTAAATTATTTTTAAAAAGTTAATATTATACTAAAAATAAATAAATACTATTTTATTTTATGCCATAAATTTTAGCACACATATAGAGTTGACACAATAAATAAACAAAAACGAAAAATAAATTACAAACAAAAGGGTTACAAATTCTTCCACCGTATAGAACAAGTCAGAAAATATTCCCATGTTATTCACCCTTAGGGTTTCAAATTTGTCATGTAATTGTTCTCCAGGTGAACGCTGATAAATCCATTCACCAACAGACAAATGGTCGGCTAAAATTAAAAAGGTAAAATATCGAGGCTTATCATTATTTCATTCAATTTTTTGTGCCCCTTTTTTCTAATCATGACTGGACAACAGGACTGTAGTTGGATATTGAAAAATTTGTTTATTGTTTGTATTTATTTGTTTACATGAAATATTACTCACATTCATTTAAAACGAATATTATTCGTATTCAAGTAGATATTAAATTATAAATGAATACGAATATAATAGATACATATGAGTGTCATATCCATTTAATATCCTCTTTATATATATATATATAGAACATATTCAGTTACATATTTGATTTTTTGTAACTTAATTGTATCAATTATTCGTAGATGATAAATTATATTTAAAAAATATTGTACATAATATGTTATTTATATTTTTTAATAAAAATTCCATAATCCATATATGTATATGCATAAATTATAATTGAAAAACTAGAAGAAAAAAATAAACTTAAAAAATTATAGTAATATTGAGGAAAATTTGAAGAGTGAAGTCAACCAATATAAATTATTGTTGGTTGACTCTATAATTAATATACTTAAATATTATTATTAAAATTAATTAGTACTAATAATCAATTATAAAGTTAATTATTAATTAAAAATTATGTTATTTGTTTGATAACTTTTTTTAATGAAATTATATAATTTCTTCTATTAATTAAAAAAAATACATTTGTTATGTATTGATGGATTCACATATTCATAAACGAATATCCAAACAATTATCATTTAATATGAATATCTAAAAAGTAATATTTGAATTTAAATACAGATGATTTTAATCGAATATGAATACATTTCATAATTCTAATTAAATACAGATATATTTGAATTTGACCAATATCCAATAATCATGAATTTAAATATCATTACATAAATATTGATTTGACTCATATCCACATCCAAATATATAAAATTAATTAAATATGAATATAAAAACAATACACCCTATTTGTTTGACATCCATTTCCACCCCTACTCGTTAAAAGAGTAAATGGAATACTAGGAGGCTATCCTTTTCTGTTCATTCACATGCATGTGCTCTTGCAACAAGTGGAGTCTGTCTGCGTTTTGATGATATTGATACCTTGGGCCCATGTAGTTTCATTTCTATTGCTCCTATTTTTATTTTATAATATTTTAAAAATAAAACATATTATTTTTTATATATTTTCACTAAATATTATTTTTATTTTTAAAATATATTCTCCAATAATTTATATATCTTCTCTCTCTTTCTCTATTCCATTATTTCTATCTCTCTCCACCTATAACCTATTAAAATCAACATAATAATTACTTTTTCAATAATTCATTCAAATACAAACTTATTTTAATTAACTAACTTTTTAAATTTTAAAAATAATAAAAATAAAAATAAAAATAAAAGCAAAGAGTTAGAATTTTGCTACTCAAGGAAAAGAGCCAATTTGCTTGGCTGTCTGAAAAATCAGGCGGCGTACTAGTTATACTTCAGCTCAAACGAGTTGTGAGCACCATATTCATCTTATCATTTAACAATTATGAAGATAAAAGAATTTTATTAGATGTGGATTTGTACTGAAAGAGGACAATGGAGTCGAAAGAAAAATCAGATTATGCATGCTGTCAACATGATTAAATTGATTTGATTGATTGGAGTTGAAAGAAGTTTGAACAAATGTTAGAATTTTTATTTTTAATGTCCAAATGAATTGGACAATGAGGATATCTTACATTTATCTATACGGATTCTTTCTTTTCTCAAACAGAACAAATAGAGATAAAATCATACTGATTGATTTTTGAAATATCTAAATATTCTTTAATGTCCCCACTATTTATGAATTAATCATCAATTTTTAAAAGAAGTAGTCGAAGAATTTCTTGAAAATTCTATAATATTAGTCCATTCATTTCTCTTTGGTGGATGGTCAGAGTGCAAAAAATTAATTATTTTTTTATCAAAATATGTCTTCTATAATGGGGCATAATTTTAAAGTGCTCCCCACATTTTATTGGCTCAACTCTAAAATGATTCTTTTGTGGGTTTGAATAATTATTATAATCTTACGAAGCTCGTATTAGTACATTAATATTATGCATCACTATTGAAATCTACATAGTGTGTGTATATAATATATATTTTGTTACATAGCAAGAATCATAATATATAACAAGAAAATATCATGCAATTATACAAAATTAACCTCATGATAAATCATTCTATATTGAATTGGTTGTGTTGTATTCAATTTAGTGATAGTCATTAAGTTATAGCGGTGGACAAGTCAACTCCTCTTTGATCCGATAATAAAAACTATATTACTAGTTTACTATATTCAACATCCAAAGTATGACGTAGCTTTAATTTACTAAAATTAACTAAGAATTGCATTAACTGCTCAATATGTTAATTTGGGGATCGATTATTTTCGAAATTTGAAAAGGATTCGTGTGATATTAAATGTATGTATACCCACTGCTAGTTTGTCAGTGAATTAAATAATGCAATAAATGTAGATGCAAGAAAGCGTACGAAGGGTAGATGTGTTGTAATTAATTCCAAGAATGAAGAAGCGGAGCATCTGCATGCCCAATTGCCCGTGCCTCCTGGGCTTGGGCTTTTGGATTTCATGGCTGTGATAATTTCTTTTTCTAAAATTCAAAAATACCAAACAACTCCCCCCATTTGTTCAAACAAATATATATATATATATATATATATCTTAATGTGGTTCATAGGGTTTACGTGACCAACCAAATTTTAAAATGCATTTTTTGTGTTTTGCACCAACACCGGCAACAAGCCACGGTTTAGGTAACGAATAAGCTCATGTTATTTTTTTTTTGTATTTTAAAAATAAATTAAATATTTCAAGTGAAATATTTTTTTTAAATCAAACATTACAAAAAAAAAATTAATCATTTCAAATTATTGTATTAATAAAAATTATAAATTCATATCTTCCTAATTAGAAATATATGTTTTACTCACTATAAAAAATAAATGTTGCCCCATTAAATTTATGTAAAAAGATATTTATAGTAAAATTTATTTTTCTAAAATAAAAATAAACATATTATTTCATTATTCAATGATTTTCCAACCACACTAATAAAAAAATATTCTGTCAAATTTATTATCACAAAACACTCAAACAAAAATCAAATACAGCCTAAGTTTTGGAATCGAATTTTACATATATATATATATATATATAGAGAGAGAGAGAGAGAGAGTAATTTATCTACTTAAATAATGATATTCAATTTATTACGAGCTTTTCTTAATTGTTCATGATTGATTGTTGAATAATTATTTAATACTTCTTTTAAGAGATTCATTAAAGTATGTCTTCCTCAAACCATTTATGGGCTTTATGTGCAATTAATTGATTTAATTATAAAAAAAGTTGTGAGCAAGAGGTGGATGTCATTATAGTCCTATAATCTCAAATTATTTGTCCTATTAATTCTTAATTGTTATCGTATTGGATTAAGATAATGATGATGTAATAAACCGATTAAGAAATTAATCAGACTGTAATGATGATGCAACATGCAGGCAGCAGGCTCCGACATGAGGAAATTTTCCCACGTTTCAGCGTTGCAAAATCTTGCTAATGAAACAATAGAGCTGGGTGTCTTCATTTTACTTTATTTTATTATGTTCTCGAGAGAATGATTAGAAAATTTTGAGACCTGAGACTTCATTAGCACTATGTTTGGTTAAAGAAATTTCACTAAGAAAGGAAATGTTAGGGAAAAAGAAAAAGAAATAAAAAAATATATAAAATCTCAAATGTATTTAGTTATTAATAAAAATAATAAAAAAATGAATGGAGAGATGTATGAGGTGGAGGAAGAGAGAGGTGTCAAATAGACTTTTCTATCATTTTTCTCATCATTTTATGAGGAAAACTCATTTTTCTTAAACATACTATATTTTATTCTAAATTTTTCTTTCTTTATTATTTTTCTTATCGATCAAAAAATAAAAAATATTTTCCTTAGTATTTTTTTTCCTCCACTAAAATTCTTGAACCAAGCAAAGTATAGATGTTCTAATGAAATGGAAATTTATAGTAATCAAATTGCATAAATTTTGATTTGTCTCGATTCATTAATTATTAGGGGCGGCTTCATTTGAAATTTCATTAAAAAGGAATAAATTGCAATCTTGTTTTTGGAAAAAGATTCCACGATAACAACTTCTTTTGCGCGAGTGTTTCCGGTTCAACTTTAAGAATTTCTAAAAACAAACAGAACTGGTGAAAAGCCTACATCAATGACCAACTAAGTAAACCCCTTAGCCGAAGTAGTCATACAGTTATTTTTAGCACTTATCAATATACACACATCATCACAAGGTAATAATTATCGAAAAATTCATCAAATAATTAATTATTTTATCATATTATTTAAGATTTTTCATTATAATCAAAATTTCATCTTCTATTTTATATTTTAAACAGTATCAAGTATACATAATATATTTATTTTTTTTTAAAAAATAGCACATTACTATTGATAGCAAACACTTATGTACATCTAGAAGATAAAATACATGATAAAAGAAAATCCAATAATCATCCGATATTAATTTTAGATTTTTAAGGACTTAGTGAGAGCACTAGATGATTAATCAACTCTATAGTCTATACACACACCTACGAAGACTAAATCTATCAAATGTTGCCGTTTCATTATGTCTAAGATATTATCCTATTGATATGCATTAATTGAAATTTATTTTGAAAATTTTTCTTAAATGGAGGACGAGAAAGATCGTATACTTAAGTTTTAACCCTTCAATTCCTTGATGCAAGACAAAATTAAATATTATTATACCTAAAATTAATTTGAGGAATATGAAAAGATGTATATAATCGTTGTTCTCATGTGCTACATCAATAATGATTATTAAATTAATTGTCAAATATGGAGATTAAATATTGAAATATTTTATATTGATTTGTATTTATGAAAATTTTATTTAAAAAAAAACATTTAGAAGAGATGAAAAAAATGGAAAAAAGTATAATTTAAATATTGTATTTCTTATTTCTCAATACAAAATAAAATTTAATATCATCCTTAACAAAAATCAAATCAAAGTACAATCTCCAAAGCAAAAATGAAAAAATACCATTGGTCAATTAGGTCAGCCATGAGTCATGATTGATGAAGATGGCAACTCAAAATTTAATCAGCAAAGGTCATTTTGAGGGGCATAGCAAAAGCGAAAAAAGAAAAGCAAACAACAGTTGGCAAGCAATGCAATTTTGGGGATGCTTGCTTTGCGGATAAATTATCATCATCACCACAATCATAATTAATAGAAAAAAAAAAAACGAAAATTAGAAGATGTTCCTTACTATAGGGCACAAATTTAAAGTTACTCCTCCTTTCTGAAACCCAGCCCACTCCTCTTTTTTGTTCTTCTTCTTCACCCACCCCCATTAACTCTAAGAAAAAGAGGAGAGAAGATTCTATTTTGATTCAAGAAAAGGGGGAAAAGGATAAAAGTAAAAGAAAACAATCAATACAATCTCAATAACCCATCATCGTCCAATTTTGCCTTTATCGATTTCTGCTCAAAGGCCCATTTGTCCGTTCTCAGTTTCTTTCTTCCTCCATTTTTTCCCCAATCAATCTTTGCTACCTACTCCCCCTTCAAACACCTCCTTTTAGACTTGTGCTTGATTTTCTACAAACATAATCATTCCATAAACTCAGAACTCAGAAAGTTAGGCTCATTTTTAGTCTGCCGTTTCATACGTCAAGTCAAACCCCTTTTACAGCTTCATGAATCTCGCTTAAATAGTCTCATCCTTCTGTTTCTGGTTGAGCTTCTCTGGTGAAGGAAAAATGGCCGCAGAGAAACCCAGTTCCAAAGGGCAAGCATGGTGCGCTCAAAACCCACACATCTGGATCTCATTTTTCTTGTTTTATCTTCCACTTGTTTGATTATATTTCTGTACATTTGTTTCAGGTTTTGCACTACTGGGTTACCTAGTGATGTTATAATCGAAGTTGATGACATGACTTTCCATCTTCATAAGGTCTGTTTTTTGTCCTCAGAACCAGCTGAATATTAAGTCCACAGTATTGTTCTTCTTTCTTTCCCTCATAGGGTTCTGTTTTCTTTTCTTCTGAATGGATTTTCGATTTTCAGTTCCCTCTGATGTCAAAAAGTAGAAAGCTTCACGAGCTGATAACAGAACAGGAGAAGAGCCCAGCAACAAGAAGAACCACTAGAATCCAAACGTCTTCTGAGCCTAGCCAGCAATTTGACAACGACAGCGAAGAAGAGAAAGAAGAAATCCAAGGAGAACAAGAGAACGAGGAACAGTGTCAAATCACGCTCCCAGATTTTCCGGGTGGGTCCGAATCCTTTGAGACCGCCGCGAAATTCTGTTACGGTGTAAAAATTGATGTCTCAGCCACCAACGTGGCCCCCCTCCGCTGTGCCGGAGAATACTTGGAAATGACAGAAGAGTACTCAGAAGATAACCTCATTTCCAAGACCGAAAGGTTCATGTCACATTCAGTCCTCAAAAATATCAAGCACTCCATCAAAACTCTAAACTCATGTGAAGGACTATTGCCTATGGCGGAAAACTTGGGGATTGTTCAAAGATGCATTGAGGCCATTGCTACCAAAGCCGCCTCCTCAGATCCGTCGCTGTTTGGCTGGCCGGTGAATGACGGAGCTGCCAACTACAAAGGTGAGAGTGAAGCTAACCCGCGGAGGAAATTCGGTAATGTGACGAGAGGAGGTGTCGCTGTGGATTCCTGGTTAGATGAGCTCGGGTTTTTGAGTTTGCCATTTTTCAAGCGTTTGATTTTCGCCATGAAATCTTTGAATCTGAGCGGGGAGATTATAGAGAGCTGTCTTATTCACTACGCCAAGAAATACATACCCGGAGTTTCACGTACAGCTCGAAAGCTGCCGTCATCTTCTGCCAATGTGCCAACGGAAAACGAGCAGAGAGAGCTTCTGGAGACGATTATTTCCAGTCTCCCGAAAGAAAAGACCTCGCGATCAGCTTCAAATGCCACGCGGTTTTTGTTTGGATTATTGCGAACAGCATATATTTTGAATGCTTCTGAGGCTTGCAGGTTAACATTGGAGAAGAAAATCGGATCTCAATTAGAGCAGGCGACTTTAGACGATCTGCTGATTCCGAGCTACTCGTATTTGAATGAAACTTTGTACGACGTGGATTGCGTGGAGAGAATTTTGGGGTATTTTCTTGAAGGAATGGAAGAGAGGTCTGCGACTAGACTTGAAGGCGAAGATGAGAATTCTAGCGTCAGATCCACGACCTTAATGCTGGTTGGAAAATTGATCGATGGCTACTTGTCGGAAATTGCTTCCGACGCTAATTTGAAGCCGGAAAAATTTTACGACCTCGCTGTCAACCTGCCGGATCACGCCAGACTCTTTGACGACGGACTTTATCGAGCCGTGGATGTTTATCTTAAGGTAAACAAAACTTACCGATAATATATTAATGCAGTTATGTGCGATTTTCTGCTGATATATATTCAAGTTAATTCAATTCATGAAAACAAAGTGTAAGGTTATCATGCTAAGATGATTCAATTTCAACATATGCAAATTTTCGTAGGCGCATCCGTGGATTTCAGAAGCGGACAGAGAGAAGATTTGCGGAGTTTTGGATTGCCAGAAGCTGACACTAGAGGCGTGCACTCACGCTGCACAGAACGAGCGGCTGCCGCTTAGGGCGGTGGTCCAGGTGCTGTTTTTCGAGCAGCTTCAGCTCCGCCACGCCATCGCCGGAACTCTCCTCACCGCTGATGCGGGGACGGGAGCGAATACTGGACGGCTGTCCAGTCACGGCGGAGGGGAGGACGAAGATCAGGAAAATGCGATGGCGAGGGCAGCGGCGGTGGTGGCGCGTGCACAGGAGGGAAGCAGCACGTGGAGAGTGGCGGTGAGAGAGAATCAGGTGCTGCGACTGGACATGGATAGCATGCAAACTCGGGTGCACGAGCTAGAGAGGGAGTGCACCAGCATGAAGAAGGCAATAGAGCAGATAGACAAGATGGGCCCTCGTGGACACGTGGAGAAAGGTGGATGGCGAGCAAAGTTTGGGTGCAAATTCAAGACCCAAGTATGCGATTCACATGAGCCGACCGTCGTGGACAAAAGAACAGCTCGCAACCGCCGCCGTGAACAATAATGTCCTCCCAATTAATTTAAATTCTTCTTTCAAAATTCTTGCCCCCCTCAATTGCTTTTAATTCTCCCCATTCCCTTTTTTTGTGTGAATACAAGTAATTAATTTATGATTTCCTTCTTTTTGCCTCGCATCGAAATTGGGTGTTGTATTAATTGATTGTTTTAAGATTAATGCAAAGTGACGTATATATGTACAAGAAAAAGCCTAGAAAGGGGTCTTTATTAATTCCGGCTTGTAAGAATGAATATGATGAATGATTTTGGCAGCTAGTAGAAAACAGAAGAAGTGGTCGCTGCTTTTAAGACGTTTTTCCAGTTCGACAGCCAAAACAGCATATAGTGGGAGGGTGTCTCGGCAGATTTCTTTTTTTTTGTGTACTTACAATTTGCATGGCTGTTGTCATGTTCTTTTCCCACCACAATATCAGTATCTTTTTGGTTTAAATGCCTACCATTCTTGTCGACTCAAGAATGCAGTAAAAGCCAGATTTATTGCACCAAATACTCCTCTTTAAAATTCTAATTGAGCTTTGGTTACGGGTCATCCCACTTGCCTATCTGGATGGATCTATTTGAAGGCGGTATTTGCCCCGCCCTCGCTCCGGTCAAATATGAGACCTAAATTTGAAATCACAAAGAACTAGTTTGAAGGAAGTTTTGAAATAATAACTCTGTGATACTTAAATCAATTTGGACTGAGGAATTAGAGGTAAGTACAATAAGCACAACATATGCTTGTCTCAACAATAAATGAATAGGTTATATCTATAACGGGGCAATGACGTGGCTCAATTATATCAATCGTAAGTGTCTTATTAGAATGGTGCCACATTTACATAATTACAAATCAAATGATCTTTTACGATTGAGTTTGAGTTGGATTGTATCTAAATCATTAAGAAAAAATGCAAATAAAAAGTGTAGAGTAATTATGCTGAAGTAAGGCTAAATTACCTCGAAGAGCTAGTCCTGTACATTAATTGGATACCTACATTGCATAAGTTGGGAAAAAATTGGATTTATTCTCATGTACTCAAATAGACTGTTAGTTGAAATTCAGCCCATCAGATCAAAAGGACACATTGTAAGCGGGGGCAATTGGTTGGACCGCTCAAGTGATTTCACATGATAGAAGTCAATCAATCTTTCATCTCTATAAATATTCCCATGTTTGACATTTAGATGTATGCTGCCTTCATTATTTCTAGTATTTTTGATCTATTACCCTCATTCACAAACCTTAGACCTAATTTGAGCACCCACGAGTTTTTGTCACGCTCATCTGTTGACTCCAACACTTGTTTTGGATTTCAACATCAGACTCCAATTCATACTTGAAGACGTCCAAGCCTAGAGCGGAATTTTTTGTACTCACATCACCGAATGTTTCGAACTATCATGAGTCGTTTTTCCAGCTTAATATTTACAGGCCATTTGGTTTTATTTTCAAGACCCATTTTCATTTTTAACTGTTTTTAAAAGTTGAAAAGGTATTTATAATTTGGAATGAAAATGAAATATGTTTGGATGAATTGTTGGAAAGTAATAATTAGAGTAGGTATAGGGTTAAAAAAGATAATTTATATTTTTATATATTTAAAAAAATTTATTTTTTAAAAATATATATTTTATTAATTTTAAAATGATATTGAGTATTTTATGTTAAATTAAATTTGATTTTGGTTTATGTAATAATAACATGATATGGTAGATTTAAAAAAAATTAAAAATAAAAATAAAAATACTTTGAGTAAAAATAAAGATAAAGTGATAATTTATATTTTTTTTATCACAGGGTAGAAATGAAAATGAAACTTAGGAACGAAACCAAATGCGCCAGTAGTTTCATATAATTTTAATTACATGTATACGTTGTATTTTAGATTTGACAATTGTTGCGTATTCATATGTGCACCATGCCATATGAGAGCTGGTGTGTGTCTAGGAGTATAAACGGATATTAAACGAATCGGATACACTGTTTTTATATTTGTATTCGTTTAATTTTTTGAACTTGACGGATATTAAAAAGTGATATCCGAATTCGTATCCGTCAGATATTGGTCGAATTTGAATATATCCATATCCAATTATAATTATTCAAATTTATTCATATTTTATTAAATTTATCTGTATTTAAATTATTTTTTTTATATCCATATTCGATAATAATTATTTAAATATCTATTTACAAATATTCAAATACATAAATCTATAAACTTATAACAAATACATACTTTAATTAATAGAAGAAACTATATAATTTCATTAAAAAAAAGAAATCAAACAAATAGTATAATTTCTAATTAATAATTAATTTTATAATTGATTATTACTGCTTAATAATAATGATGATGATATTTAAGTAAATTAATTATAAAGTCAATTAATAATAATTGCGTTGATTAACTTTTTTTTTCATTTTTTTTCTCTATATTATAATATTTTTTAAAATTTATTCTTTTTTCTTCCCAATTCTTCAATTATAATTTATATATATATATATATATGAATTATGAGATTTTTATTAAAAAAATATAAATAATAATTATTTAATAAATATGTATTCGGAACGGATATTAAATGAATCGAATACGCATTTACCATATCAATTTATAATTGAATACGGATAATATATGCTTTAAATGAATGTAGATAAATTTTATATAAATAAATACGAATGCAAACGATAAATAAATTTTTAAATATCTATTTATAGCCGTACGTATATCCTAATATTGCGATGCAGACAAAATATAGATGATAATAGGAAACACGAATAGTGCGTTAGCACTTTGCCCCCCTAACTGTGGCCAAAGTGTAGCATGACTAGGAGAAAAAAGTTTCCTGTGTTTGGTCAGATGCATTAGGCTGAAGTAACCCAGAAACGAATGGACATATTCAACCTGTGCTATATTAACACACGCCCCATACGAATGCGCACACCGCACCGAGTAGATTGCCCCTTGCGATTTATATTCTTTTCACAGTGGGGAACAATTTTGGATAGCGTAAATAATTTTGGATCAATTAAGTTAGCTACATTTTAAAATAGTTAAAATATTATGTTTTTTCTTTGTTATAATTACAAAAAAATTATTTAATTTTATCTTATTTAGTAAACTTCCTCGATCGTTAAAATTTTGGAGGAAAATAATAAAAAAGCTTAATAAACTTCATATTGCTCTTCTGGAGGTTGCTTGGCCAAGTGGAAAATTCATGTTTTGCTGTTGGCGTTTCGTCTCTGGGCCAAATGTTTTTATATTTTGTTGACTAAAATATTTTTAATAATATTTGAAATTTAGAAGAAATGTAAATATAGCAATTAGATATATAAAAAAAATGAGGTATTATTCCGAAAATATAAGTGTTGGAAGGGAAAATAATCATTTGAGGTTAAAAATTTACGCTCATTTGTTTTCATTTTCATTTTTATTTGAAAATAAAAATTAGAAACAAATATTTTCTCAAATTTTAGAAAAATAGTACACATTTTCTTCTAAAACATCTTTCTAAACCTATCCCATCATCCTACTACTAAATCAATCGAATTCAAATTTAATTTGATATAAAGCACCTACTATCAACTTAAAATTAATAAAATATACATGATATGTGATAGCTCAAGAGGTCCATTTAGCTCAACAGGCCCAACATCAATTTTGGACTAAGATACTCAACAACAATTGTCTAGTCGAGTGTGTTGTAATTGACTGCACTCGATAAGAAGCTTTATCCGTTCTAGTATATTCTGTCATCTCCGTAATTGACCTGCCTGATCTGTTCGATCTATATATCGCCCTCACAACTCACTCCGGCGTTGACTCAGATCGACATCGCATTTATTACTCTGACGGTGGCATGCCCCCGCATTAATGGCGAAAGACAACCGGTACAGTCGCTGCCACCAACCCTGCTGCCACCTTTTGTAGGGAGGCGCCTACCAGAGATACCATTTACCTTGAAAAACAGGAGATTAAACCACTTGAAATAGTACCAAAATCTGGAATGACCATCAACCCCCTGGCAAGGACTAAAGCCCAATGCATCTGATAAGGGCAAGTTCGATAAATCACATACTGGGAGAAGGTTATAAATACCTCATAGCCAACCACGCTTCAGGTAATGCCAATTATACTATAAGCTCTCTATATTCTGTTCGATTACCCTATTTTGATCAGAACTAACTTGAGCATCAGAGTGCTTTAGTCGGGGGCAGTAGATCTCAGACCTTGAGAAAAACATCAGTTGGATTACTCAACCTCTTTGGTCGGATCTACCCCAAACAGTACCCTTTCACTATAAATGACTTTCAACCTTATCATTTTTTGGTGCCGTTTGTGGGAAACCTTTGAGATTGCAAGTAATGACATTAACCATGCCACAGTTAATGCAGCTGATAAGCAAGTAAATCTCCGCTCAAATTTCAGCCCAGCTATTTGCCGCGCTGAATAGGCACACCACAGTGCCTGCCCCTGCTGCCAGTGCCACCTTGCAACTGCCTCCTCAAGAAGATAAGTCTCCTCGAGACAGCCACGGCCTCCAAGAATCTAGGCGACTGCCCACCCACCGTGAACCTAGCCCTAGACATCCCCAGAAAGAGAGGAGGCGACCAGAATTGCAAGAAGAGATTACAGACTTAGTAGATCACATTCGACCTAATTAAGTCCCGTAGCACGATAAGGTCGAATGCTCCAGACATGACTACCGCGAAGACATGGGAGAATCTACGGACCTCGTAGCTTGGCCTATTTAAGCCCCACAATGCGATAAGGCTGAGTGTGCCAAGCCAGGTCTCGATCAGATCACCACCATGGTAAATTGAGAGAAATGGGATGAAGTATCCTATCAAGTCCAATAGTTGAATAAGCACCTCAATGAGATCTTGAGGAGAAATACCAAAAGAGTGCTTAACTTGGAAGGCCCTCAGAGATCTCTTCGGGAAAGAGGATCTCCTTTCATATAAAATATTATCGACAAGTGCATTGCTTTCAACGCAAAGGTCTTAACTGGTCTATCGAGGTATGATAGCTCGATGGACCCCAATGAACACCTAATGCAATTTGAACACATGATGCAGCTGTATGGACATAATGAGTATATCCATGCCAAAATATTGGTAACCATCTTCCAAGGCATAGCACTCGACTAGTTTGTGAAACTCGAGCCATCATCAATTTATTCTTATGACTAGTTGTGCGATAAATTTTTACACCAATTTGTCAGTAGGAGGAAGGCGAAACTCCGCCATTTGCACCAATTTTTACACCAATTTGCCGTAAAGCAGAGCGAAGGGGAGTCCCTTAGCAATTTTTTCACTAGATTCAACATGGAGGTCCTCAAGATAGATAACCCCAGGGTCGAGTTCCTGATAAATGTATTGTTCTTGGGACTCAGACACAAGGATTGCACCAATGTGCTGGTGTGTGATCGTCCTAGGTCGATAGAGGAGTTGCTTGACCTAGCTGAGAGGTACATAACTTAAGAGGAGATGAACAGGCTCAAGTTTGGATCCTCCGAGGTTAATAAGAAGAAAAAAGAAAGAGACAACCAAAAATACAAAGAGCAAGGTTAATCTCCAATAAAACGATTCCATGACTATACAACCCTGAACATCCCAATGAGAGAGGTTTTGTATGCCATCCAAAATGATAGCCTCCTCAAGAAACCCAAAAAGTTGATGGAGACTGAGATAATGAAAAAATTTAAGAAATATTGCCACTTTCACAAGCAGAAGGGACACGACACAGATGAGTGCTTCAACCTCCAAGATGAGGTTGAGAGGTTAATCAGGTAGGGGCACCTTAAAAAGTATATAGCTGTGGACGCTCAGGTTAAAGATGGTAAAATTGATCGAACTCTCCGTAGAGAAAGATCAGTTAGCCTTAGAAGGGAGGATAAAGAAAAGCAACCTGCTTATGAGAATAACCCACCCATTCATGAAGTGATTGATATGATTGCGGGAGGTCCCACTGGAGGGGACTCAAAATATGCCCGAAGGCAAACTCAGAGGAGGCTGAAGTCGACTAAAGCCTCACACGTTGAGACAACATTCCATCTCACGACGAGTGCAGAGCCCATCTTATTCACTGACGACAACTTAGCACACCTTGAGGGCAGAAATATCGATCATAAAATAGACTATCCAATGATAGTCTCTGTTGAGATTGCCAACTTTGAAGTGTGTAAGGTCTTGGTAGATAATGGCAGCTTGGCCAATATCATCTTCCTCTCTACTTTGAAAAGAATGAATATGGGCCAGCTAAAATTTGAACTTGTGCACACACCACTAGTCAAATTTTGGGGATTAGAGATCATATCGGAAAGGTCAATCAACCTATCAACATTGTTTAGAGAGGCTCCCAGAAGGAGGACTTTGATGGTGAATTACTTTGTGGTCAATGCCCCCATTCACTTACAACGCCATCATAGGTCAACCACCCTAAATGACTTTCACACAATCGTGTCGACCTACCACTTGAAAGAAGTTTTTGACCCCAATAGGTACAGGAAAACTTTTGTGCAATATGAAGGAGGCCTGGAGATGTTACAACATCTCAATTGAGTCAAGCGAGTAGAAGACTCGACCACAACTGAAGACCTCAAGGAACGCCCTTGTAGTGGAACCTGAGGACAGCTAGACCGATAAGAAGAAAAAGTTTGAAGATACCAAGGTGGAGTCTGTCGGGAAATTTAAGACCATTGAGCTCAAATAGGAAAATCCCGACAAGACGACTTGTATTGGGACAAACATGGGCACCTACTTGGAGTGTCTTATGGTTGATTTTCTAAGAAAGAATATTGGCATCTTTGTGTGGAGGGCATCCGACCTCCAGGGAATCTACCTCAATGTAATTGTGCACCGCCTTAATGTAGACTCTTTGTACAAACCTGTCAGACAGAAGATGAGGACATTCAATATAGAGAAGACATAAATCATCGAGGAGGAGGTTAGAAAACTCCTAAATACTTGGTTATATTGTAGAAATTTAATATCTCTCTTGGCTTTGTAATATTGTACTAGTCTTAAAAAATGAAGGGCAATGGCAGATGTGTAATGATTTTATGGATTTAAATAAAGTATGTCCTAAAGATCCTTATTCCTTGCCTCGAATAGATTTATTAGTAGATTCAACTTCTGGTTGTGGGTTATTGAGCATGATAGATGCATTTAAGGTTATCATCAGATTTTCGTGGCTCCCGATGATAGGGACAAAACCTTCTTCGTTGTTCCTAATGGGCTATACTGTTTTTTGGTCATGCCTTTTGAGTTGAAAAATACCAGAGCAACTTATCAGTGGCTCGTTAATTTTATGTCAAAGAACATATTGAAAAATCGATGAAGGTTTACATTGACAACATGATTGTGAAGATAAATAGAGCTCAGGATCACTTGCTCAACCTTAGTCATACTTTTGCGATCTTGAGAATCTTTGGTTTAAAGTTGAACCCAAATAAGTGTACATTCAGGGTCCGAGGAGGAAAATATTTAGGCTACATGGTCAACCAAAGAGGCATTAAGGCTAATCCGTAGAAAATCCAAGCAGTCCTCGATGTCACCCCTCCGAGAACAATTCGAGATGTTCAGAGGTTGGTTGGAAAGATTGTAGCCTTAGGGAGGTTCATTGCAAGATTGACCGACAAGAGTTTATCCTTTTTCCAAATTCTCAGAAATGCCAAGAAATTGGCCTTCCAATGGACTACGCAGTGTGATAAGGCTTTGGTTTACCTGAAACAGTACTTAGCCTCGTCTCCCATGTTGGCAAAACCTAAATTAGAAGAAGTACTCCATGTATATTTAGCGGTCTCTACAGCATCGATCAGCTCAGTACTGATCTCGATCGAAGATGGCACTTATCGATCGATCTCATATTGCAATAAGTCACTCCACGAGCCGAAGCATAATTACTTGGAGATTGAGAAATTTACTTTAGTATTAGTGACTGCGGCTCAAAAATTGCGATCATACTTCCAATCTCACTCTATTATAGTGCTGACCAACCAACCGTTGAAGTAAGTATTGACGAAGCCGGATACATTTGGAAGGATGACCAAATGGGCAATCAAATTGGGAGAATTTGATATTACTTTCCAGCCTCGAACAACCATCAATGCACATGTCTTATCTGACTTTATTGTCAAGCGAGTCAACCTGCCCAAAAAGAATCCTGAAGCCCCTCTCATTTAGACCATGCACGTCGATGGATTGTCGACCTCATCTGGTGGAAAAGTAGGGGTTGCTCTCCTCTCCCTAAATGTAGAAGAATACGATTTCGCAATAAAGTTAAATTATGTAGGCAGAATACGAGGCCCTTCTCGTGGGGATGAGAATGGTGCTCGAGCAAGGGGTCGAACACCTAATCATAATTATAGACTCCCAATTAGTAGCCGAGTAGGTTGAGGTAAATTTTGAAGCTAAGGACGTGAAGATGAGCCAATACTTGGCCAAAATAAAGTAGTTGCAATAATCATTCAAAAGGTTCACCCATAGTCAGGTTCCTCGATCTGAGAACGAGCGAGCAAATGCTCTTTCAAAATTTGCTAACTCCACCAGAGGGACGAGGGACAAGAAGATCACATTTTTAGTCTCTAATAAACCATTAATTGGGCCCCATGAGGAAAATTTGATAACAAACATCGAAGGAATGACAACTTCTTGGCAAGTCCTGATCAAACTATATCTAAGCCAAGGTACCATCCCCAAGGACAGGAACGAAGCTCGACGCCTTTGAGATCAAGCTTTCAAATTTGCACTCGATGAGCATGGTCAGTTGTATGAGAGGTTAATCTCTGGACCCCCTTAAGGTGTTTAGACCACGATCTGGCTCTGGAAGTATTACAAGATATTCATGCAAGTACGTGTGGCAACCATTTTGGAGGAAGATCCCTAGCCCATAAAGTAATCAGGTACGGATATTTTTGGCCAATATTGTTGAAAGACTCGGTAGATTTTGTGTGTAAATATAATTCATGTCAAGTCCATTTAAATTTGCCACACCAACCCGCAGCACTAATGGTCAGTATTCAAATTTCTTGGCCATTTGATCAATGGAGAATTGATATTTTTGGTTTGTCGCCAAAGTCAACGGGGCAGCAAAAATTTATAATTATTGCGATTGAGTATTTCACCAAATAGGTTGAGGTTGAAACTGTTCCTAAGATAATAGATGCAGCCATCAAGAGTTTCATATGAAAAAATATCATCTTCCATTTTGGTCTGTCTAAAGTTCTTATGTCAGATAATGGCACTCAATTTCAGAGCAAAAGCACTAGAGGTTGGTGCAACGTATTGGGGATCGCACAACACTTTATTTCAATGGGCAATCCTCAATTGAATAGTCAGACGAAGGTAACCAACAGAACGATCCTCGACCATCTGAAAGCCATGACATAGGACACTGGCTTGAATTAGGTAAATGACCTACCCAACATGTTATGGGCATATAAGACAACTCTTCGAATAGCCATTGGCCATACCCCTTACAATTTAGTTTATAGGTCCGAAGCAGCCATTTCCTCAGAGCTAATTCAACACACGGCTCGAGTCATTCATTTTCATCCACTAAGAAACATGTTGGAGAGGAAACTCAACCTCAAAACCATTGACAAGCATCGCCAAGAAGCTTATAACATTATGCAATGCTATAGATCAAAAATGGTCGAGAACTACAACAAAAGGGTCAAATTGCGCCATTTTAAGGTTGGAGATCTCGTTCTCAAGAAAGTAGAAGTCTCCAAGAATGTTGGCAAACTTGACCCCAAATGGGAAGGACTATACACTATTGTTAAAGTATCAAAACAGAATGCCTATAGACTAGCCAATATGCAAGAAAAAGAACTCCTTTGCCCGTGGAATGCCATCAACCTCAAGAAATTTTACATTTAAAATTATGCCGTACTTACCTTTGAAGTCTTTTGGCTTGAATAAAATTCCAACAATATTGATACGATTTGGAGTCATTATCATAATCAAGCAGCTTCACGCCATCAAGATTTTAGTCAACCCTGTAGTTGACGGATAAGCAGCCCCTCGCTACAACTCAAGCGGTGTCATGCCAACAAGATTTTTTTTGACCCCGTAGTTAACAAGTTAGCAACCCCTTGCTGCCACTCAAGCAGCTTCATGCCGCCAAAATCCAAGTTGACCCCATAGTCAACGAATAAGCAGTCCCTCAATATCAGTTAAGTGGCTTCATGCCGTCAAGACCTAAGTCGACCCTGTAGTCGACAAATAAGCTGCTCCAAGCAGTAATGCAACTTTTTATTGACCTCATAGTCGGTAGATAAATAGCGTCGAAGCTAATGAGCCTGCATTGACCCTGTCAACCTTATAGTTGACAAAAATACATTTTTGCACAGTTATCCTCCTAAATCCAGTGGTCGACCCAGTAGTCAACCAAGAGGTATTAAAAATTGACGACACAGTTGTGTAGCCGTGCAACAGATAATGTTAATCCGAGTCGGCACATTTGACAACAATGTTGTTAAATTTTCTTCATTATGATGGCAATAACCAAATAATTTATCAGGCATTCTCCATATTATTGCGACATTTGAATTTGATGTGAAGACACTCAA
>JACGDI010002003.1:295830-307024 GCA_014898725.1 Jacaranda copaia
TTTTCTAGATAGTGGTCTCGAGGGCTTAGATAATTCATTATTGTTAATAATTTATCAAAAATGATTCACGAATTAAGGGGGAAAAAAAGAGCTAAATTACACAGCACCCTCATGTGATATTCAAAATTAATTAATGACCCTCTGTGAAATGGAGATTGGCTCTTATACCCTGTGCATTTAATTGAACATAGCTTACTTGACCCATGCTCTTGTTTGATATCCATTGAGTATCAAAAAGATAAATTTTCCCTTAAGTAAAATTGAAATTCAAATTATTTTTACTTTTATCTTATATAATATTTATATCATTTTTTAATTTTTTGTTATCCATTTCAAATTAAATAATACTTAATATTCTTAAAAAGGATGTATAATATGTTTCTATTCATACTTATATATAATGTGTATACATATATAAGTTTATCTGTTTATGCATAAATATATACAAATATATTTTTTATTTATATATAATATATAAATTCTTTAATTAAATAATATTAAATATTTAAAAACATATATATAATATAGTTTTCAATTACACTTATGTAATATATGTACACAAATCAATTTATCTATAATATATAAATATATATTATTTATTTTTACATATCTTATATACCCCATACATATAAATTTTCTTAATTCTTTCAAATTAAAAAATATAAATTATTTCTAAAAAAATAATATATTTTTTATTTATAGTTATATATAAAATATATATACATCTATAAATATAAACATATATATGTTTTTTATTTATATATATAATATATATAATTTTTTTCTTCATTTCAAATTAAGTAATATTTATTATTTAATCTGATCAACCAGATAGGAGGTCAAGAAAAGGGAATGATGATATAGTTGAGTCAAGTCCCGCAACCAATAGAACACATCAGGCTAGCTGAGGTGCCCTCAATTAAGACATTCTGATGTTTAAGTTAATACTTAATAAACTAGAAGATAAAGTAGCAAAGTAAGGGCTTTGAATAATAATGAGTATACCTAGATAAAAAGGTGGCAATAGGGTATTTATAGCCTTTCTGGAGAGGTTGATATGTCTATGATGCCCTTGCATATACACAGGGGCCTCTGTCTTCATCTGAAGACCCTTAAGTCTTCTTTATTTTGTGTACTATTTCAGGTGGTACCTTTTCCAGTCTCATAAGACACGATGGTACAAAGAAGGCGCGCACTACACTGACATTGTAGACAAGTGATACTGGTGATGGCACACGTCATTAATGCAAAGGCATGCCACCATTTCAGTGTATTTAATGTGGTAAGGAGGTGATCACATCCATTTGACCTCCTAGCGCCAAGGTGGGTACATGCAAGTGAGTTATTTGTGCACGCTCAGGTCGACATGACAGAGATCTATTAGATTCAAATATCTCCCTGGTTGAGTGTTGAATGAATATTCTCAATTTGATCGATCGTACTCTGATTGACTAGTTAAGATATTGATACTCGTATTGGCAGAAAGACCCAATAAAGTTGCGTACTATTGATAATCAAGTCGATCGGTAATAGACTGCACTTGATAGCCAATTGGGTTACCCTGCATCATATTATTTTGCCTAGTCAAGTGTTATAAGGCTGGATTTGTTGGGCTACCCCATATTATGAGTTTCCTTATTCTTGAGTCCTGATCGAGAGTATTGAAGAAAAGGAATTGAGAGTAGCTAACTTGAAGAAACTAGAACTGGCTTGATGAGGCATTACACAGTTTGATGGAGTTTAGTTTTTGAAAATCAACCAGGGTTTTAGTGCATTTAATGTGACTATTACATTAGGTAATGTAGAAAGGTAACCGACGAACGCATAATAATGAGTTGGTAGTTAATCAGATTAGCTGGTTGGTTTGCTCGTGAACTGAAACCTATTAATAGATGCAGTGAAACCTGTCATTTTTACTTTTATAGCAATCCTGAGAGATCGAGCTCAAGATTTTACTGCTATTTTTGCTAGTCAAACTTGTGTTAATCTCCTTAACTGTAAGTCTTCTATAATCTTAGCAAGTTTAATTCTTCCTTATTTTGACCATATAACCTTTTGCAAATATGTTGAGAATGTTTTGCAAAGAGAGTAATAGAAGCAGTGATGGTGAAGAGGCCCAGTTGGATGTGGGCTCAACTATTGAGCCTAATGAGTCTTTTAGTGATAGGTCAACTTCTTCTAGTAGTTCCAGTGATAAGTGAGGTGATGGTGAGGTTAGGGTTGGGCCGAGTCAACCTCCCATGTCTCATGGCTGGTTATTCATGCCCAACAACTATAGTAAAATTGCATCTAAGACTACAAGTGGAGACCTCGAATTGCTTAGGTAGTTATATCACTTTCCCTAGGGTTCAAGTTGATCGTCCTTGGACCTAATGATAGAATGCATTGACCTCCTTTTATATGGATAACGGTGTTTGCGGATGCCCTGAAGTGTGGGCTTAGGTTTCCTCTTGCCCAACCTATAGTTAACCTCCTAACAGGTCTTCAAGTTGTACAATTCAACTCCTCTCGAACTATTTTTCGACCTTATATAGTTTTGTAGTCTTGATACATATACATAACCAGCCTTCTACATTTGCTAATTTTTCAAATCTCTTCCATTTTATAATGTCTTGGAAGTAGGTAGCACTAAGGAGTTAGGCTTTTACTATCTTACCGCCCACTCTTATTGAAAATTTTTGCTTACTTCTTCCTCATCTCATGGCTAAGAATGAAAAAAGCATTATTTGTTTGTTTGAGCCATAGGTGGGGTAGGGTTTAACATACCTAGAGGGTGCTGGAGAAGGCATGTTGAGATGCTGGGAAACAAAAACCACACTTGGCCTAACACTTTTATTCAGGACTTAACCCTGTTTAGTTAGGTGGAGGCGTCTAAGTATATTAAAGAGAGAAATTTGGTGTTCGGAGGCTTATCGCTTGCTCAACTATATTTGCTAGCTGATGCTCAACTAGGTAGATGCCTTTATTGATTTTTTTAGTAGATATTTGCTAAAATTTTTAGTCGACACTAATGTGTGTGCTTTCCTTGTGCTTTTCCAAATTGAGAAGAAATCATGAATTACACATGATAACAAGTGATGGCTCATCAACAAACGACACAATAGCATCACCAAGCATTTACCCATTGAAAGGGTGCCTCTTAAGTCAATCCCCAGGTGCCAACACTGCCACCAACTCAACGACAACCAGCTCCTATCGAGACGAGTAGCCCCTAGCCTCACCAGAAGAGGCTAGTAATCAAGTAGTCTAGACCTACTCAAAAAAGAACTATTGCTAATAAAAAGAAAGAGAAAGTTGTGGCATCAACCTAGCCAACCAAGTTTAATCTCTTTGGGCCTTGATCTAATGATGACTCATTTCCACTATTTAACTTTTACTCACTTAGGTTTGGGACTCAGATTGGGGTCCATAACTCTATTGATGATGTCGGTGGGCCAATCGAGTCATGCCCCTAAAAGTGATGATGGTCAAACTCTTCATGTTCGACCAAAAAAGGATGATGGAATTGAGCTAGTAAGGAGCTCTGAAGGTGCTGACGTATCACTGTAATATGGTAAGTGTCAATTCAAGTTTTATTCACTTCGCTAAATTTTTGATCAAATGTCTTGATTAAAGTTGTTCCTATTGCAAGTCAACCAGTTAGGTTACCATTTCTACTATAGGACCAAGCTAACGTTTAGTGATCGAGAAAAGCTCTAGAAGGAGCAGAGTGATGCAGAATGGCTAAGACTTAGCTTGATTCCACATAATTAAGGATCGAGCAATTGACTAAATAACTTGGGGACAAAGATAAGAAATTCCTAGCTGCAATGGCTGATAAGAGCGAAATGGACGACCTGTTACAAAAGGCTAGATTGGATGCTGAGGCCAATTATAATGCTAGTCAAATACAGGAACATAACATCACCATGAATAATGATCAAGCTAAATTTCTTAAGATGCTCCTGGGCATCCGAAAAGAGGTTGTGCAATAGTTCATGATGTGCTTGGCATTCCAAGATGCTAGTATTGTCTTGTTAATCAACTACACGAAGGAAGCTTTCAATAAAACTATAAAGTAGTTGGAATTCTTGGGATATTAGATTCGTCCTCAGGACAGGACATGCCTCAACCCACTTCAAACTGACCAACTTGAGAACTTTCCTAATATCCATTCGATTGAAGATAATGCTCTCACGGTCAAATTCTCTACTGCAATCGCAGTTGGAGCTATGGCTGCTCCCCATCTAAGAGTAACTGGGGTGGCCAGTGAGCTTGACTTTGCAACTGGCTTTATATTCAACATTAGGGATGGTAAGATCAACATTGTTACCTTCTTCCCTCTTATTAAGCTCACTTTTTTGCTTGAGGCAGTAGGCTTTCTCAACCCACTGCTACTGTTTAGCTAATGCTTGTTCGCGTGCCTGAGCAAGAAGTTAAGGGTCCTTCCATTGTTGTGTGCATGCTCTCCAATGATGAGCTTGACCACACTATTGACGAGGTAGGGGCTCAAGGAGCAAGAGGAGGAAAGGGCTAGATAAAGCTGAGGTCATGTTAGTTTTTGTCATTTGATTTCATCTAAGTCTAGTCGCCTTACAAGGCACTTTTGCGAATTGTACAAACGACTATCCTAGCTATGTAATTAGAGTATTTCAATTTATAAAATGAACTTTTTGCTTCTTTTTGTGTTGTCGATTCATTCTCTTCCTTTTTATTGCTTTAATTTTTGTCAATTAATTACTCCAGTAGGTGATGAATAAATATTTTATTTTCAAACATCCGGTCGAACAACAAATATTTCTAATAGAGGAAACAGGTAATGTTTAATTGGTTTAGAACCAATTTAGTGGTCGACTATGAGATCAACTTGTAAAGGAATAATTGGAGAAATCCAAGGATATTTGTATCGACTAGATCCTTTAGTTTTGAAATAGTCTTTGTTGTCGACTACTTGGCAAAGTTAAGAGGTCTTCTTCATAACTAAACAAATTGGCTTGGTGCCATAGTCGATCATGGACTGACATTAATAAATTAACTTCAAGTTCCTAGTCAACGTTCATGTTGTAATGCATATGTCGGTAAAGCGACTTGATAATGATGATTGACTAAAAGGTTAATTTTAAGTTGCATTTGACGACATAGTCAATTTTAAATAATTTGTTCATTTTTGAACTTTGGCTAGGAACCATGGTCGACCTTAAGGTCAACTTTAAATGGTTAATTCATTTACTAGGTTTGGCTTGAAGCCATAACTTGTGGTTTGAAACTAATTTATTGTCGACTATAGGGTTGACTTTAAATGGTCAACTTGTTTATTAGTTTGGGCTTGAATCCATATCTCTTGGTTTGAAATCAATTCATGTTTAACTATGGGGTTGACTTTAAACGATCAACTCGTTTGTCAATTTGGGCTAAAAGCCATAGTTGTTGATAAGAGTGAATAGTTGTTGAAACATAAGTAGTCTTTATTGATTTGAAATCATATCAATATAATTGAGAGGATACCTTGGTCTCCTAACACATAAAATTTCTTCAAGTTCACTATGTTCCATAGTCAAGAGAGCTTATTGCTACTCATATCTGCTAGTCAATAGGAATTGTGCTTTGCTATTTTGACCATCAGGGCCCTCCCATTTCAAATCAAGTTTACCCATACTTTTCAAGACTTAAACTTTCTTAAGGATGAGGTCTCCTACTTTGAAGCTTCTTGGTCGAACTTACTTGTTTTAATGCTAGGCCATCTTTAAGATGTGTCTTTGCATTATCTCATATGCATTCTGGCATATCTCGTTGATTGTTTTGAGGTTGAACTCTCTTTCAAACTCATTCCTAATTGAGTTAAAGTGGATTATTTAAGTTGTGTGTTGTATCAATTCTAGTAGAATGACTTCCGACCAATAGATTAGACTGTAATAGTTGTGGTCGGTGGCGGTTCTAGGGGTTATTTTATACACTTATAGCAAGGAGATCATTTGTCCAACTGGCTCTCGATCCTTCAAGTTGATCCTTAAGGAGGTCAAAAGCAGTCCTATTTGTGATCTCGATTTACCTATTGGCTTGAGGGTTCCCAATCAAGGTAAAGTGTTGTCAAATTCCCAAACTTTCACACCAGTTCCTCATGCTCCTGCTCTAGAAGTGCGTCCCATTGTCTAATATCAACACTTTGGGTAAATAAATATAGTAGATAATATGTTTCCATAGGAAACTTCTGATGGCCACATTAGTTGTCTTCGGGACCACTTTTGCTTCAACCCACTTTGTGAAGTATTTGACCACAGCAAGCATGAATTTTCTTTAACCTATAGTTTTTGGGAAGGTTATACTCATCGACTAGTAGAAAGCGCAGGGAAACACTTAATCCTTTCCCTAAAGAAGTTGTTGAGCTATCGATATACAAGGTCCACATAAGGGAATCCAGGTTGAGTTGATCGAGTAGGTTAAGTCTTTTTGCTACGAAGTTTGCTAACACCTGGGCTTTTATAGCAATTCAAAACTAGAAAGTGACATTGAATTTCCTTAACTTGATGACCTCCTTTGTCAACCTCCCCAAAGTATCTAGCTTCGATAACACTTATTTCAGTGGTAGATTTGTTAAGACAACAATAAAGTGGGATTGGAAATAAAGCCTCAAATTCCTAGCTATAGTGACTAAAGCAAGAGCAAACTTCTCGATCTCTAGGTAATTATGTTCTGGGCCTTATAATGCCTTGCTGCTATAGTATACAGGCCAGTAGATGCTATATTTGGTCGATACTATAATCAAATTGATTATTGTTGATGAAACTGCCAAATAAATATGCAAAACTTCTTTGACGTCAAGCTTGGCCAACATCGATGATGTTGGTAGGTATTGTTTCAATTCAACCAATGCTTGGTCATATTGCTCAGTCCACTAGAACTTCCTTTCATTTCTAAGGATTTTGAAAAACTGTAAGCTTTTATCTACTAGTTGAGTAATAAACTACCCCAAAGCTATGATTCTTCTAGCTAAATGCTGAATGTCTTTGACTATTCGAGAAGGTGAGATGTCTAGAATTACTTGGATCTTTTGTGGGTTTGCTTCTATACCTCTTTGACTAATCATATATCCTAAGAATTTTCCCCTTCTTAACCTAAAAGAGCATTTGGTTGGATTAAGTTTCATATCAAATGCTTTCAAAATTGAAAATGTATAGCTGAGGTCAGCCAAATGGTTTTGCTCTTTCTCTATTTTAATGATTATGTCATCAACATAGATTCCCATGGTCCTACCGATCTCATTTTTTAACACAAAGTTCACAAGTCATTAATAGGTCACACCTATATTTTTTAGCCTAAAAGGCATTACCAAAATATAGTATACACCATTAGGGACCACAAAAGAGGTCTTGTCCATGTCCCCAAGGGCCATAAAAATTTGATAATAGCCTTGGAATGCATCCATCATACTTAAAAGATCACAACCAATAGTAAAATTAACAAACAAATCTATGCGAGGCAGCGGGTAAGGGTCTTTAGGATAAGCTTTATTTAAATTGATAAATTTATTACACATTCTCCATTTACCTTTATTCTTAAGGACAAAAACTACATTACAAAGCTAACTAGGATATTAAATTTCTATAATGTATCCTGCCTCTAAAAGCTTGTCAACTTCCTCCTCAATGATTTAGCATTTTTCAGCACTAAATGTCCTGGTCTTCTGCTTGACTAGCTTGAATGAGGGGTTCACGTTCAGATGGTGGACTATGATGCTGGGGTTGATACCTTGTAGGTCGGTAGCTTTCCGAGCAAAAACATCAACATTCTTTCTAAGAAAATCAACCATCAAGCACTCCATACTACTCCTAAGATTAGTTCTGATCCTAGTAGTTTTGTCGAGGTTTCCAGGCTCAAGCACAATGGTCTTGAACTCCCTGATGGGTTCGACCATAGTCTTTTCAAGCTTTCTCTTATTATTTTGCTATCTTTTCTCGAGTTCCATTGCCAAGACATCCCCCAAGGGTTTTAGTTTTGGTCGAGCATTCTGCTTGTTCACCTTGACCAAGATTGTGTAACATCACCAAGATTTTTTTGTGTTGCAAAATAGTTCTCCAGTCCTAGCAACCATCAAAAACTTGACCTTCATATGGTAGGTCAAGATTATGGCTCTAAAGTCATTCAGCACTAGTCATCCAATGATAACATTATAAGCAAAGGGTGCATCAACGATAAGATCTAAGTGTTCTTCAATGAGGTGCTTCTCCAAATGAAGTGGACAAGCTTATTGACCTTTTAGGAATGATCTCCAACCCTCCCAAATCCAACCAGCGAGGTGCGCATAAGCTCAAATTTTAGCTTTCCCACGTTCTTTCTCTTTAGCGTTGATAAGAAAATTATGTTTGCAGAGCTACCATTGTCAACCAACACCTTCCACACCTCAAAGTTAGCTATCTCAATAGATACAACAAGGGGTAATCAAGATTGTTGTCAATACATTAATTCTCAATGTGTGAGAGGTTAAAGTTGGAGAAAAAGATGTGTTCCATGATGGTTGAGAGTTGGAAAACAATTTTGATCAAGGAAGATTTGGTCGATTCCAGCTTCTTTTGATTCTGCCTTCTTGCCCATTTAGAGTCCCTTCCATCATGCCTCTAATAATGGTGTCAATCTCTCCTCTAAGGGTTGGGTGGGGATCATGGGCAAGTTTTTTTCTCTTATCTTCTTTTCATAGGCTAACCAACCTTTCTCTATAAGGCGTTTGGTTAGTTTGGCCCGTATGTTGTTTGGCTCTTTCATCTACAAATGTTTTCAAGTAGCCTTATCGAATCAACCTTTCAATCTCTTCATGCAGATTGAAACAGTTCTCTATGTCATGGCTTTTTTGCCTATGGAAATGACAGTATTTTTTGGATTTTTTCATTACTTCCGTTTTGGTCAACTTTCTACGCTTCTTAAAGAGGTTGTCATGTTGAATAGCAAACATCACTTTTTTTTTGGCCATGTTCAACAAGTGTAGTTGTGAAATCATTTAACTGAAGATAAATAACCATCTTTGTGATGTTTTTCATCTTTCTCTTTAGGCTTGTTCTTATCATTTTCTAGATTGCCACATTTGAGTTTGTTCATATCCTTCTAAGTCATGTATCTTTCCACGAGGTTGGGTAACGCCTCCATTATTCTTAGCCTTTCCCGAACTAGAGCGTTGGTGCATTCTTTGTGCCAAAAACCCAAGAACAACGCGTTAATTAGAAGCTCTATTTAAGGACTGTCAATCTTCAAGACCTCCATTTGAATCTAGTGAAAAAGTTTCGAAGGGACTCTACCTCATTTTGCTTAACTACATACAAATAGGTGTGGGGGAGTTTAGTCTTCCTTTGACTAGCAAATTAGTGGAGAAACTTATCACACAGTTGGTCATATAAGTAAATCTATGCCAGTCCAAATCAACAACCCAGTCGAGCACAATACCCTGAAACATAGTGACCAACATTTTGGTATGAATGTACCGATTATGCCCATGGAACTGCATCATGTATTCAAATTGGAGTAAGTACTCATTCGGTCAAATGAGCCATTATATCTTTGCAACCCAATCAAGGCCATTGCATCAATAGTAATGCGCTCGTTGACTATCTCCTAGATAAAAGGCAACTTTTGCTCGCAGTGAAATGGGGGTGCATTATCATAATGGGGGTTTGTTTCAGTGTTTCTCTTGGAGATCTCTTCTAAATGTTTGTTCAACTATTGTACTTTGTAGGATAATTCTTCCTATTCTTCTTTATTAGCTTGGGATAGATTTTTTTTCACCTGCGGTCGTGGTCACTTGACCCTATCACGTTATGGGGCTCAAACAGGTTAAGTGAGGTGATCCATTGAATCAGCCATTTCTTCTCGAGAGTTAGGTTAAGTTTTTTCTCTTAGGAAATTGGGCTATCCTCTCATTGGGTGGGGAGGACGTCTTATCTCTGATCTTCTCTTATCCTTTCTTATGGGCCTCTCCTTATGCTGTGAAGGTTAGGGAGTGGCACTAGCAACTAGGTTAGGTTGATTGTTATGCCTATTAAGGGCAACTAATAGTTAAGCTAAATTTTGGGCCGATATTTACTTGCTTATCAACTGCATGAATTGAAACATAGTCAATGTGACTACTTGTTCTGGCTGAGAGCTTAGCCCAGCCACATCTTGCTCCAATTAAGGTCGAGGAGGGAGTTTAGGGATCTCATGTTCTCCTCTCTCTCAGCAATAGCTCATTTTATTTTAATCATTTTTCCTCAGTTATGGACTCAAGTTTCCCATAGATGGCACCAAATGAGAGTAGTATCAACTATTTGATGGTAAATTGGGCCATAATCCAATCCAAATGACCAGATAGGAGGTTGAGAAAGAGGCTTGATGATATAATTAGATCAAGTCCTGCAACCAATAGCACATGTCAAGCTAGCCGAGGTGCCCTCGATCAAAGCACTCTAACGCTCAAGTTAGTACTTAATTGATTAAAAAGTAGAGTAGCAGAGTGAGGGCTTTAAGTGATAATGGACAATACCTGGATGAATAATGGCAATGAGGTATTTATAGCCTTTCTGAAGAGGTTGATATGTCGATAATGCCCTTACATATATACATGGGCCTCTATCTTCATCTAAGGACCCTTAAGTCTTCTCTATTTTGTGTATTATTCTAGGTAGTGCCTCATCCAGCCTCATAGGACATGGCGGTACTGGTGGTGGCACACGTCATTAATGTAAAGACATGTTACCTGTCAAAGCATTCAATGTGGTAGAGAGGTGATTGCATCCACTCGACCTCCTAAGGTCGAAGTGAGTACATGCATATGAGTCATTTGTGCATACTCCGATCGACACGATAAAACTCTGTTAGATTCAAATATCTTCTTAGTTAAGTGCTAAATGAACATTCTCAATCTGATTGATCATAATCTGATCGACTAGACAAGATATTGATACTCGTGCTGGCAGAAAGGCCTAGTGAGGTTGGGTACAATCAATAACTTGGTTGATCGGCAATAGGTTGGTCCTGCTAGCTAATGAGGTTACCCCATGTCATATCATTTGTCTAGTCAAATGTTGTTGGATTAAGCTCGTTAGGCTACCCCATATCAAAAATATATTTTTTATTTATACTTATAAACATATAATATACATATATAAATTTATCATAACATGTATATAATGTATATATATAATTATATATTACATATATATAATATATTATATACATATAATATATATTATAT
>JACGDI010002003.1:307324-361915 GCA_014898725.1 Jacaranda copaia
ATAAGTCTGACTGGATTAATTTAGGGATAGATTTAATTAAGAATCTAGAAATGAATATTAAAAGTTGACGGGTGTAATTACAAATAAGAAAAGTGCTTGATTGACCAAAAGTTATAATGTTTTGGGGTCAATGTGAGGAAATTAAGAGCTTAAGGACCTAAAAATGAATAAAGATGAACTTAATTGACTGTAATTGAAAATGTTAAAAGCCAAAATGAAAAACCAAAACCTTGAATAACTAAAATAAAAGTGGTGGGGGCCGAATTGAAAGGTAGTTCAAACTTTTAGGGTAAGATTGAAGGCGGTCTAAAGATTTGGGGCTAAATTGAAATATGCTGGAAGATGTTTTATATATAAAGGATTGAGGATAGAATTTCTTTAAATTCCTAAAATTGACCCCACACCATTGGAGTTGCAAATAACTAAAAATGGCCAGGAAACTTAAAACCAATTCCATAGGAACCTTCCTCTCATCATTACGAGCAAAATCATACCAAGAACCTTGAGAACAACCAAATAAATTGCTGGGAAAGTGAGGATGAAGGCGAGCGATGATCATGGTGGCGGTTCTGCCACTTCTGATAAAAGAACAAGGTTGTGTTTTGGTAGGTTCTAGTCACAATAACATGGGCAAGCAGAAAATGGGTTCAATTTGATGTTTTGATCAGCAGCAACAGAGGAATTTCAATGGTGGCACGATGGTGGCAAGTAGGGTTCTCGTGGTAGTTAACAACCAAATTGGCTGGTGATACATTGGTGAATCGCTAAATTGATTAACGGGTTTCCATTGGCTTGATGAGGCGCACCTGGGGATAGTGATGACCTCTACCTCCAAAGATAGAGCACGATGGCAGCGCTATGGCAATAATTTCACAAAAAGTTCAAAAGAGGATTTTGAGTCCATTTGAGCTATTCCTGACTTGAGATTAGAACTCGATTTGATCCAATTAGGTAAATTTTGTGTCGAATGTTATTTTGATTGATTTTTATGAATTCTAATTCGATATTTATTAAATTAAGAGCTTTGAAATGTAATTTTAATTGAGATGATTAATTTTGTAAGTCATGAATGAAATGGATTCTAACTCTGAGTTTGATTAATTAAGAAAGATTGATTTAAAATTATACTCTTGGAATTGATAGTATAGTGTGTAGTGAACAAAATATAGCTAAGCTTCATCTAAAGATTAAGTTATATAAGTATTGAAATGAAAATGAATTATTAGACCCAAACCTAATAAACTCATAAAACCCAACTGATTTAGGAATCTGGACCCTCATCATGTACTGTAAAATAAGTAAAATGACGAATAGAGTTTGTTGGGGGTAGTTTGAGGATTGAGTTGGCTTGAGCATGTAAAGCTATTAAGATCGTTAAAACATTAAGATGATAAAGTGGGAATGATTGGGCTCGAACAAGTAAAGTCTTATAATATTGAAGTATTTTGTAGTTGGAAGATTAAAGCCATTTGAGATAAGATATAATTAAATTCCAAATAACCTTAAGTTTGATAAAGATATTAACTAATTTATATTTAAGAATAAGAGGATTAATAGGAAAATAACTGGGGTTATCTTTTGATAGTTCTCAATTCGACTAGAAAGCCAGGGCCAGAGTGTCCACACAACTAAGAATTCGTTTGCATTTACTAGGTGAGTTTATACTCAATAGTATGAGATTTCTTTATTAGGGAAAGAATATAGATACTTGTTATATATCCTAATTGCTTGATTCCTTGCAATTTATGTGTTGAGAAAAGTTCTCCACATTGTTACTTTATACTGATTGCTCTTGGTGATATTGATTGATATCACTTTATATGAAATTAGCAATTGTGTTGAGAAAACTGAAAAGTAATTTCGAAATGTATTTTGTTATCATCGCCATGTTTGTTTTGGAATAAATCTGGTGCTAATTTAGTGATTACTTGTTATCATGGCAAATTAAAGTATTCACTGAAATGTTGTTGGACATATTCGGTGACATTAATGATTATACTTAATACCCTTAGAGGTGGGCCTTGGAATTGATTACAAAAGACAGCTAGGCAGAATGATTTGTGGTGATAGATCTTTCAATTGATATCCATACATGATGTACATATAATCCCTACTCAGTAGGCCAGCTGGAGGTAGCCACCTATGAGCAGGATCAGGCATGCAGCTAGCCATGCTTAGTGAGCGATTCAATGTCCAAACCAATCACTCGGCACTTTAGAGGGCTAAGAATTTTTGTGTTTTCAAAAGTGAAGTGACAAGGTATGAGAACCGCCAATAGCAAGTTTGCAAAAGTGTTCATTAATTTATTCTTGATTAATATTACTAGCTAGCTCTATTCTTTAAAGAAAAATATGGTGACTCATTGGTCACACTAGGGATTAATTTACTTGATACTTATACTTTGAAACTTGAATATCTGACACAAATCCAGTGGCTAATCAAATGGCATGTCGTCCCCTTTCTTGTCATAATTGAGATTTAAACCTCTGTGAGAGAGTGAATTTTGTGAAGTTTCGTTATTAGTGTGGGACGATGGTGAGACGGATTACTTTAAATTTTGATCAAAGTCTTCTATCATAACTTCTAAAAATTTTAATGCTTCTAGTTATTGTTTATATAGTATTTAAGAAATTGTCACTCTATTACTATTGCTAAACTAGCTCACTAAGTCATTTGGACTTACATTGCTTTATTGTTATCTTTTGTTCTTTACCCCATACGAGGTCGAGTGAGGATAGACTAACCCAGGTGATACATAAGGTAATAAGGATGGTAGAAAAATTGCGCATGATTTGTGATATTTTGATTTATAATTGCACCTTCGTTAGGTGTTGCTTGTAGAAATTAAATACTTTCAATTTTCAAGAAGGCATTTTCTGTTATCCAGGAAACTTGTCATATAGAGTGAGTGGCGTCCAGGTCGCAAGTAGGCGCCTCTCGATCAAAATGTTACACTCGCCCACTAATCGCCATGACCTATGGCGCCACCGGTCCCCATCTAATGTCCCCCCCCCACCTTTTTGGCCACCAACAACCTATTGGCGAGCGTTTGGATTGCCAATAGCCATAGCTACCATGGCCATTAGCTGCCAACTGTCGGCTATGATGACAGTCGGTAGGGTGGCTGGGGTGAAAGGGTGGTTTGTGGGGTGGGATGTACATTGTATTATATGTATGCATTATATATTATACATATATCTATTATATTATGTATATCATAATATATTATCTATTTCTTTTAAATTTTTTTAAAAGATATTATATGGTTTAATTTGAGTTATTGATTTCTTTAAAAAAAATTTAATAGCTGATAAGTGAGGGCATAATCATCTTTTTATACATAAAAATGCATACCAATTTACGCACACTCATGTGTGAATGTCAACAACCCTTCTAGGGTACTCGTTGCATGATTTTAAAAAATACAAGAAAATTTTTTTATATATATTTTTAAAGAGGATTATGAATCAATTTTGAATATCACATAAAACATGGTATAATTTGGCCCTAAAAAAATTAAAAAATACATCGTTCTGGCCACATAGAATATAAAAAGTTCTTTATAATAACACGATCCAAATATTGAAAAAATCTCATGTTTATTTACATTAAAAATCAATACTAATCATGCTTAAAAGTTATAAATTGGACTTAAAAGGCATATTAAAAAATTAGTAATTCAATTGAGAAAAATCAAATTTAAAAAATTTATATATCGTCGATTAGTCCTGCAATCTTCTTTTTAGCTTCTCTTTTATTTAAAAAGTATTTATTAGTTAAAACTTTAGGAAATAAAATTAAAAGAATTTCTAATTTTCCGTAATCCAGGAGGAAAAAAAGGGAAAAGAAAATAAAAAGGAGTAAAGAAAAAGTACACGTGCACGCCGGGCATCCAACCCACCTCCACGTAGCGAGAAAGCAGTTGGATCCGCAAAACCGCACTGTTTTCCGCCTGGGCTGGGATAGACAAGTGGCCCCACTTCCCCTTTACAGAACGTCAAAACCCCACCCATTCGGAGGTGGCCGGAAACCGCATTGGCCCTCTGTACTTTGGTCACACCTATAAATGGCATCAAAATACCACACGATGAGCACTAATTGAGTTGAATTTTTCAGACGCAGATCTGATTGGAGGGAGAAGAAGAAGAAGAATCATCATCATCATCAAGTTAAAACATAATGGGGAGAATTGATTATTTGGCTATGAAAACTGATCAAGAAACCGCGGCATTATTGGATTCAGACTTCAATGAACTGAAGATCGCCGCCAAAAAACTCATCAACCACGCCGCTATATTTGGCGGCCGCGCATTCGGCACTTCTTTCCTCAAATGGGTCGCCTCCTTCGCCGCCATGTCAGTTTTTCCTCTGCCTCTTAATTTTTATTTTTCTCAAAATGCTGTCCTATGACTCCTAAAGCTTGGGTTGATCGTGTTCAATGTTTCCTAAAATATTGGTTAGTACTTTTCTTTCTAAATAACTGCAGCTACTTGTTGATCTTGGATCGGACAAACTGGAGAACCAACATGTTGACTTCACTTCTGATTCCTTATATTTTCCTCAGTTTTCCCCAAGTGCTCTTCAATTTTCTTAGGTGATACCTCCTATCTGGATGCTCTTTTCCGTTTCATTTCTTGAATAAATTAGCAACTCTTTGTTAAGTACCTGGCATCATGGTGTAGGGGAGAAGTTGGTAAATGGATTGCCTTCATTGCAGTTGTACTCAGGCTTTTCTTCCCTCGGCATTTCCCAGGTGAAGTTGCATTAATTATGATCATAATATGGTTAATTATTCAGCATTCTTTACTGTTAATCAGCTGAATTTTCTTGTTGATGGGTTACAGATTGGCTGGAGATGCCGGGATCATTGATTCTTTTGCTGGTGGTTTCACCTAATTTCTTTGCTCATACTCTGAGAGACCATTGGGTTGGCGCAGCAATATGTCTTGCCATTGGTTGTTATCTGCTGCAGGAGCACATCCGAGCAACTGGTGGATTCCGAAACTCCTTCACTCAAAGCCATGGCATATCGAATGCTATTGGCATTATCCTCTTGTTGGTGTTCCCCATCTGGGCTTTGCTCACTCGCGTCGTCTGATACTGAATTCTATCACCATATCTTATCCTGTTTGCTGCTTGTCCACAAATTGAAAAATCACTTCATGAGAATTGCTTATTATGCTTTCCGGCCCCTTGTATATTTTTTTATTTTTCATCCTGAGGGAGGCTCAAGTTTGTGTCCCCAATATTTATTCTCGTGACCTCACATTCATTTGTTAGTCCTTCAACTTTTTACTGTAATTTTAGTTCTGTCTGTTTGTACTTCTGAGTTAAGAGAGGTTGAAAGAACTCCACATCTGAGCTGAAATTTGGTCACACTCAGGGATTGGGGTTAATAATTTCAGAAAATAACTTCAATACAGAAAAGAAATTTGCTTGTTCATTATGATTTCACAATATGGTATCATAAGGTGAACATGGTAACATTAAATGATCCGTTTCATTCACATAAGAATTTCAATCTGCCTTTGAGCATGTAATTCATAATTATTTATGATTTAAAATTGGAGAATTTGCTACATCCTTGATCAAATTAGATGTTTGTCTAAATATAGTAACCACCTTAGTTATTTACTATGTTTGAAAAATCGGATCGTTCATTGAACTGAAAAACTTATCAATTGAGAGAAGTTTTGAAGGAGTTCAACAATTCTCTCAATTAAATTTAAGGAGATCCACGATGTTAAAGGCATTTTTCACTGAATTCATATATTTTGACATTTGATTCTAGATTACGAGGCAAAGCCCTCAGATTGATATTATTTTTTTTCAAATTAAATTTAAGAAGATATACGACGTTCAAGGCATTTTTCATGGCGCTCATATATTTTGGCGTTTGACTCAAAATTAAGATGCAAAATCTTTAGATTGACGTTATTTTTCTTCAAATCAAATTTAAGAAGATCCACGACGTTCAAGACATTTTTTGCAGAACTCATTAAATTCAAGATCATATTTGAAATGGAAAAATCAAAGGATTATATTAGAGATCGAATCAAAAGTTATTGATAAGTTTCAATTTTATTTTATTTGTATAATTTTTCTTGTCTTGTAATTTTAATTTTGTAGATAAAGAAATTTGCACTTACAAATTTTGGCATGCCCGTGGGACAATCTCTACATCTCATCTCTTTCCTTCATCAAAATTGAAGTATCATGGCCGTCAATAAAACTGCAGCATTGAATATTACTACCTCAAATTCCCCAAGTACTGAAGTAAAAAGTGTTGGCCTCATCACAAGAAGTATGTCCAAGAAATTACAATCATCTTCAGAGGCGGCTCCTTCACTTGTTGTGGAAAAGGTGTTACCGCATTTTATTGATATAAATAAAAATGGTGGAGACTCAAAGGAAAAATTTGCATCATCCATTCCCCACTCAACATCAAATTCTTTGAGCATGGCGAAGGTGATGGTGACAAGTGCTACAACCGTGGAGGAATAAATTGCAAATTTGACTAGGGCCATTGAAGGACTCATAAAGCATATCCAAGAGCGAAACTTACAAATTTCCAAATTGATGAATAAAGTGGATAATCTTGATGCTAGTTACATGCTAGAGAAACAAATTGAGGCTTGGGACAAAGGCGAAACATCCACGAAGAAATAGTCCGTAGAAAATAGAAGAGATTGCAGCAAAAAAACTAAAAGTTTCTACTTGATTAATTCTCATCGACCCACTGCAGGAGTTTATCATGGAGGCTATCAAAGATAAGTTTGATGGAAATTCTAAATCGTCAATGACTTACTCCAAGCCATACACTTAAAGAATTGATAACTTGAAGATGCCAATTGGTTACTGATATGGGATAGCCCAATAAGCCCAACAGGCCCAACATCTAAAGAGACAGCCCATAAGGCCCAAAGATAGAATCTGTTTGATCAATTGGTATCGACCTCACTTGGGAGTATTTACAGTCAATTCGTATCAACCCAAAGACTACTCCGAGAATTCGAGCATTTGAGTGTGGTCGACATTGATCAACCTCCGACGTCCAGTCGGATTCCTGTCAAGCATGTTGATCTATCAGGTTGAGCTCACTCCAATGACATGTGGCAGCCGGTGCAACCGTTGCCAACAACTCTGGCAGAAACATGCCCCTGCTGGAACGGTTCACCCGAAAAAGTAGGAGATTTAGCCACCTGACATAGTGTTGGAATCTGGACATGGAATGACTCCCAATCCCCCGGCATGAAAAAAAGTTAGTGTACCAGACAGGGGTACTTTGGTAAAAGCAAGCCCACAAAAAGCTATAAATATCCCAAGCCCAGTCACACTCAAGGTAATGCCATTTTACACTATATACCTGATATCCTCCATATTCTGCTCAATTACCCTCACTACCAGAACTAACTTGAGCATAGGAGTGCCTTAGCCGGGGGCACCTCGACTAGTTTAACGTGTGTTGTGGTTGCAGATCTCAAACCCAGAACAATATCCAACCTCCATTTTCTCTACTCGCAGCATTTTGCAACATCAGTTACCAACCACCAAAGTTTCAACAATTTGATGGCAAAGGCAACCTAAAATAACATGTGACTCATTTCATTGAGACTTGTAATGATGTTAGGACATATGGAGATCATTTGGTTAAGCAATTTGTTCGATCATTAAAGAGCAATGCTTTTAATTGGTATTTTGACTTGAAGACAGGCTCTACGATAGTTGGGGGCAACTTGAACAAGAGTTCCTCAATCGCTTCTATAGTAATCAAAGGACTATCAGTATGATTGAACTCACCAACTCTTGCCAATGGGAAAAAGAGTCAGTCATTGACTACATCAATCGTTAGAGAAATTTGAATCTTAATAGCAAAGATCAATTGTCAGAAACTTCATCAATTAAGATGTGTATTGAAGGAATGCATTGGAGTCTTTGCTACATACTTCAAAGAATTAAACTAAAAACTTTTGAAGATTTAACAACTCGTGCACATAATATTAAAATGAACATGAATTTTGATGAACAAGAAGATTCAAGTAATGCCGATGATGATGATGATGATGATGATGATGTTGGGGGCAATTAATTTGCATTTTCAAATTTCATATGCTCCTTAATATGAGCCTAAACTATCAATAATTTTCCCAAATAAGAGCATAAACTAGCTAGAATTCTGAAGTCTCTATGTCTCCAAATCCATGACTCAAGTCTCCAAGTCTTCAAATTTAAGACTCAAATCTTCAAGTCTTCAAATTCAAACTCAAGTTTTCAAGTCTTCAAATACAAATTCAAGTCTCCAAGTCTCTAAAATTCACAACTCAAGTTTTCAAGACTTCAAATCAAGACTCAAGTTTCCCAAACTTCAAGTCAAGACTCAAGTCTCTAAGTCTCCAAGTCTAAGACTCAAATTTTTAAGTTCCCAAATCAAAGACTCACGTCTCTAAGTCTTCAAATTTAGGATCATATCTTAAGTTTTCAAGTATTCAAGTCAATGCTCAAGTTTTGAAGTCTTCAAATTCAAAACTCAAGTTTGCAAATCTCTAAATCCACGACTCAAGTCTTCAAGTTTTCAAATCAAATACTCATATCTTGAAGTCTTCAAGTCCAAAGCTCAAATCTTCAAATTCCAAATGCTCCTAAATACAAGCATAAACTATCTAAAAATTTTAAATTAAAGTTTTCCCACGTGCTCCTTGATAAGAGTTTAAACTGTCAATAAGGCTCCCATATACAAGCATAAACTATCTAAATATTCAAAGTCTCCAGATGTGCTCCTTGATAAGAGTGTAAACTGTCTATTAAATTAAACTCAAGTAAACTCCTTGACATGAGTATAAATTATCAACCAAATTCAATTGGACTCCTTGACACGAGTATAAAATGTCTATTCAAGTTAAATATGCTCCTTGATGCATGAGGCTAAACTACATGTTACTCTTGGACCGCATGAGTATAAACTGTGTAAGGCACCCTCCTCAAAAGGATATTTACTTTAAATTATGTTATACTTGACCTTTTCATTGGGTACCATAGCTCAAGGAATGCTTTAAGGATGTTCTTATTGTAGACGCATGTGAAAAATGAAGAGAAAAGAAAAAAATTATCAAATATTTCAAACCTTGCCTCTTTCGTGAATTATCGACACATTTTTCGCCGAGTGTTAAAGTGGGGGCATTTGTAAACATGTTAAATTTTGGTCAATTGAAAAGCGATACATGCAAAATAATGTGCTAGATATTAATTTAAAATTTCTATTTATTTCATGAAATTTATTAAATTTAATTTTAAAAGATAGATAGTTAATTTTAATTATTTATTTATATTTATTTTATACTCAAATCAAATATTAACAAGTGTCAAAGATAGAGTATCTATACCTATGGACCAATCAAATCAAATATATTTAATATTATCTCTTAATATTTGATATTATTTTATCAAATAAATAATCGTCAAAAGAGTTCAAGTCAATCTAAAAGTCTCCCATCGAGTGCTTATATAAAGGAAGTGACCAAAGCTCATTTTACACACAACACAAACTCCAGCAAGTGAGAGGAGCTTTGAAGGAATCCAGCAATTCTCTCAATTAAATTCAAGGAGATGCACAATGTTTAAGGCATTTTTCACGGAGCTCATATATTTTAACATTTGATTCAAAATTAAGGTGCAAAATCATCATATTAGCGTTATTTTTCTTCACATAAAATTTAAGGAGATCTATGGCGTTTAAGGCGTTTTTCGTCTAACTCATATATTTTGACATTTGATTCAAGATTAAAATGCAAAATCTTCAGATTGACGTTATTTTTCTTCAAATCAATTTTAAGGAGATGAACGACGTTCAAGACGTTCTTTGCGGAACTCATTAAATTCAAGATCATATTTGAAATGAAAGAATTAGACGATTAAATTAGAGGTTGAATCCACAGTTATTGATAAGTTTCAATTTTATTTTATTTGTATAATTTTCCTTCTCTTGTCATTTTAATTTTGCAAATAAAGAAATTTACGCTTACAAACCTATATATCTTATCTCAATAATTTGTGTATTTTCTCTCTTTATTATATTATTTCTATCTCTCTCCACCTACAATCTACTAAACTCAACATAATCATTACTTTGTTAACAATTTATCCCAATACAAACTCATTTTCATCTCATTTTTACTAACTAACTTTTTAAAATTTAAAATTTTAGAAATGATGGAAATGAAAATTGAAAATAAAAATAAAATCAAATTGGTGAAACTCCAAATGAACAAGATTGAACTTGAAAAAGATTTTTTCTAATTTTTCAAAGAACAAGAGACAAGAGAATTGATCGAATAAATAGTTTAAAATTATTCATAACATTTTGATATTTATTGTTATTGGTAACTTTTGACGATTGAAAATTGAGTTTTTTTAATTGAATTCTGAAACATCACAACTACACATTATTTGGGGTTCTTATATGAAGCCCGGAAATAGAAAATCAAATTGAACTGTACTAAGAATTCACCATGATATGCTAACCGCGGGTAATCTTGAACTAGCTGAGAATTTGCCACGGAAAATTAAACTATGCGCCGGTCCTGTTGTGGTTGAAAGGAGTGGGTAGCAGAGCTGGGCCGTGTAAGTTGGCAAAGAGCCCAGTTAAGCCCAAGTAAGTAGTCCAAGGCCATCTTGGTCAATTTCGGGCTATTCGAGGCGCTTACCCTAACCCTAAACCTAAAAAATAAACTGGAAGAAGCACATGAGGCTATTATAAGTAGAACCAGTTCAGGTACTGCTGCTACTTCTCTCAGTTGCCCATTTGCCTGTGCCATCAATCATACCTACATCGATTAATTTGGGAATTTCAGGTACTTAAAAACCCTAATTTCTCTCTATAATGGTGCCTAATCATTTTTCTAATCGTTTTTCAATAATTTTTCTCAATGATACCATATTTCAGTTCAGATTCTTTTTTTCTTTCCTTTTTTTTTTTTAACTTTTGTTGATGAAAGAAAAAGGGAAATCTAGGGTGATAATTTGTGTTTCTTTGTGATGAACAAATTATGATGACGAGTCCGATCGAGGTCCATTCCTTCTAAAATCGTGACGACAAATCGAGGCATTTGTCTGAGAGGAACTCCATTTCACCCTCCGCTGCATTCTCTTTTTTTCTTTTTTTTCTTTATTTCTGTGCTATTATTTTTCCCTTAAAAATTGTCTTATTCCGCCTTTTTTTGGCCTATTTTTGAATAAATGAATAATTTCTTATCTGGGTATATCAGTGCTCGTCTTTGGGGGGCATAATGAGGATAGCAAATTGATCTGAATTTTTGTTGATTGAATCATCAACCTCCTACTCATTCTGAATGCCCCTTCTTCAACTAGATTTTGTATTAAGGTCTCGTTTCGGATCGCAGATTTCAAATCCTCCGACCGAGTTATGATTTTGTTCTTTTATTTTTGTTGTCTTCAAAATATACACATTTCAAATCCACAAAATTTCCTGCAATTCAGGTTCATGATTTTAAGATTCCAGATTAATTGTTTTAAATAGTGTGGGAACAATAAGAATATCGCAAAGCAAAAAAGTGCAATGCTTTTTGACTACGAAAATCAACTTTATTTGTTTGACAACTATTTAAGTTTTTGTAGCTTCTTTTATACTCAACTGCAGGCTTCATGCTCCATTATTTCCATTTAAATATTGAAAAGTTTCTTAAGTTCAAAGTTTTGAAGCCATGCTGAATTATAATATTCTCATAATTTAGAGCAATTCAATCATTCCAAAGTGTGAGGAAAAGGAATTGTTTTTGAACTGTCAAAAGAGAAGGAAAATGTGGCAATGATGAGGAACTGAAAACTCTCTTTTATGGATTGAGGTGCCCTCTCAAATCATTTGAGAGGTAACTATGATTTGTTTTTCAAGCACTTTTGAGCCACTTCCATTTCTTTTTCTAGCGCGACAATTCATAGGTGACAGTAAAAGTATTATTTTGCACAAATTGAGGCCATAAAGTATATTCTGTGTGTCTGAAACTAAGAGCAGGTTTAAAGCAGCCAAAAGGGCAAGAATTGCATCTTCTGGTTTGGACTACCAAATCAAAGGATGGTATTAAGTTGAACAATTCTTAGTTATATCGAGACGACAAGGAGAGATTACATGAATTATAATGAAGTTATTGTAATATTTTGTGTAACTAAGGTGATAGCGATGCGCCAAACAGTATGTGATGTCGAACTTAATGTTTTGACATCCGTCCTGTTGATTGAGTTACGCGTACACTGGTTCAATTGGTGGGTCAATTGTACGCGAATCAATAATGAAGACGTATTTAAAATATGTTTCTTTAAGCATTTTTCCTCTTTGCTGTTAGTGTCTTGGTAAGCGTGCAGCGATGAGGTGTACTTTACTTAGTTGCCTAAACCCTGTTCGGATGCCTGAACAGCTTTTAACTGGAATGAGAATGACCTATCAGGCTTGAAAGCAGAGCATTTCGTGGACTTATCAAAGCCTATTTTTTCATTTCATAACAATATAATACAACAAACATAAAAATGATAATTCCAAATAAAAATGTACAAGCACATACAAGACTATAAGGGCTAGTTTGGTTGGATTTTTAAGTTATCTTATGATTATTTATCATATAATAATTTGTGTGATTTTTTATTATTGTTGTATAATTTGATTAGTATGATAAATAAATTCATGGGAGTAACATGTTAACTTATCGTGGGAGTTGCACATATAAATACGGATTTTTAGTATTTATGCAGACCCAAGTGTTTATTATCATTTCAACCAAATAAATTATATGTATTCCACCTTATCATTCTAATTAAATTAGTTCTAAATGTATAAGAAATATTTTAAAAAGCAAGAACTTTACTATTAAAATTCAAATAGCGAAAAGTCAATGATTAGTTCTGAAACGGAATTTAGTGAGTAGAAAGAAATTTTGGCACTATTTTGTTGCCAAGTTCTATCATTTATTGCAAGATTTTTATCTAAATCAGCAAGACCTCGTTTATCTCGTAATATGGAATGTGGAATGATAGGATGAAATGAGGGATAGAGAGTAAGATTAAAATAATTTTATATTTTTAAAACTATATTTATTTTGTGGAATGATAAAAGTGAATAATTGTATTGAATGTTTGCTTTGATAAATTATAATATTGGGATAAATTTTGAAAGACGAAAGCACTCCTAATTAAAATATTTTTCAATTTAACATAAAGAAATTAATTTTTCTTCATTTCAATACAACATCCAACTATTTTTTCTTTTTTCCAAACATCAAAAAAATTAATTTTCCTCCATTCCATTACAACATCTTTACACATGAACATAAAATCTTATAATTCAAAGAATTTAGGATAGTTTTTTATCATTTTGTTATTAATATCATTAAATAAATTATAATTATATATGTATTTCTTTTAATTATTTTAATATCAAAATATTTTTAAAATATGAATAAATTTTTAGTATGAACATGTTTTTAAATTTTTATTTAACTATTTGATTGGTGCCACATCCACAAGTTCTTTGAAGTTGTGGCACCATTTAATCAGTGAGTATAGTGCTGTAATTAATTCTGAATAGTTGAGATAAATTTGTAATTTTTACTCATCATTCCACTTTGATCATTCTTGGGATAAAACTGTCATAGCTCATGGACTGAATGAGCCCAAAACATCCAAAGTGAATATTGGATCAGCGCAAGGAAACGGGTCGTAAAAGTACTGAAGAAACAAACATAAAATAAGAAAAATAGAAAGATGGGAATAAAGAATGAATCACTTGGAAGAAATTGCGAAAGGAGATTATTTGGTTTCAGAGATTGTAACTTAGATATTGATTTAATTTTGAAGAAGAGAGAATTTGAGATGGAGAAAGAGAAAGGAGAAGAGGTTGGCCCAATGAATGAGAAAATGAGAGAGAGGAAAAAGATAGGTTCAGGATTTCAGATCAATAAGGTTTACTACTCGTCCGATTATCGTAATTCATGAACAGTTTACTCATTCAATCGTTAATTTTTTTTGGTTTTTGGAAAATAGAGCAATTTTGTGACATTTTTGATTTTGTAGTTCTAATCCGGCCATTTTCTCAACTTATAGAAGGTTCGAGCTGTCGCGCTGCCTAAGCTAGGTTGGTTTTCAAAATATTGATTGAACTACATCATACCAAATATTATTTTATGTGAATGCCTAAGAGGCAGACTTATAATTATTAAATTAAATTGTAATTTCATAAATATGAAATAGAAAATATTCAATACTAATTTGTTTGAATATATTACATTTTCTTATTCAAAACCATGTTGAAAAATTAACTTCAAGTGGACCGTAAAACGATTTATAGATGTATGCTTGAAATATGATTATTAAAGAATTCTTTGAAAACAGAAAAAAATGGCTTATTTAACAATATTTGTGCACATATTATGTCTTTGTTCTTATTTTTAAATTATGTAACAATAATTTTATATGAATCACTATATTACTTAATTTCTAATTTTAATATACTTTATAGATAATTATTTAATGGGAATTAATATTTTTATATTATTCAAATTTAATATTTTTATTGTATGATTTTCGTGTAATAGTTATAAACAATTTAACATAATTTTTTAGAACTTGGGAAAATATTGTGAATATTTGCTGAAATGATATTAATCTTCAAGTAATATATAAAATACGTATAATATGTGTACTAAAAGTTTTACCTGGTATTATTTATGAATATTTCCGCGTGGAATCCATTTCTGGGTTTCCAAAATGCGTGATTGGCCCGTGAGGGAGCACCATTGTTGATCCAATTCAGTCTACCCATTTGTCACTCAACAGTAAGACTTGCTTGCTCGAAGTTCAAAACATAAGAAGATAATTGTGACACCAACAAGGGCCTATTGGCTCAGTTGGTTGGATGTTGTGTCAATAACGCAAAGGTCGCAGGTTTGGGGCAACAAATGTTTTTGCCTTTTTTGGCATTTTTGGATAATATAAAAAGCAAGACCCAATTGTAGCACAGCAGTCACCAGTATCCACTGGTTTTTTCAGTTCAGAAAAGGCATTATATTTTCTTTGTTCAGAACAAACAGAAAAAATAACATTTACATTCACAAAAAGGAGATAGACATTTGGTGCCATCATGATCATGTTATGGGACGAGAATCAAATTTTTTACACTGCATGGTTTAGTTACGGTCAGCAGATAATGCAAACCACTATTGAGATTTTGAGGACAGTGCTGGCCTCATTCTGAAATATACATTTTTTCAATTAGATATATGGTAATATATGGCGTGTTAAATGAGTTAGAACGGTGGTGAATGAAGATTGCCTTTTTTCATCGTTAGAATCTGATACCAGAGCAAGGATGGCCACAACCCAGAAAAACATGGACCTCAATTCCACATACTCAATGCTTCAAGGTTTACTGTTGCAAACTGCTGCATTATTTCTGCAGCATACTCAGATTTCCATTTAATCCTTTTTCCTATGATAATTCTTCTCATTATATGTTGAACACGTGGCTGTCAATCAACATACTTGCCTCATTCAACAAGTGAAGATCTTTATCCTGAGTACCAACGTTGCCACGTGGCAATCCACAATACCAGTGACACTCGCTGAGACCAGCCGATGAAGCAATACCTTTTCCTATCTCTTATCTTTACTCACACCAAAGCCACCAACATAATTTCTCCACCCTTTCCAAGACCACTGGCTACTACTATACAATACTTTGCAATAAGGAGCACGAGGAAAAGAGGGGTGGAAGCTTATTTAGTAATCAAGAACCATAAAACAGAAAATGGCAACCTCACTACAGGCAGCTGCAACCCTTATGCAACCAGCCAAAGTTGGTGTCTCAGCCAGAAGCAGCCCTCAGCTCCGATCAGTTCAAAGCGTCAGCAAGTCCTTTGGTATCGAACTGGCTGGTGCAAGGGTGACATGTTCTCTTCAGGCTGATCTCAAGGACTTGGCCCATAAATGCACTGATGCTGCCAAGATTGCAGGATTTGCTCTTGCCACTTCTGCACTTGTTGTCTCGGTGTGACACCTTGTTCAGCTTTCGGGATTCTTTTATGTTGATTTATAGCTTAAAATGATCCAGCGGTTCTGTAATTTTGTCCTTCAAGATAGCGGCAAGTTTGTTAACTACTTAGTGGTCATATCTAGTTTGACCAAATAATTGGTCACCCCCATCCATACATTTATTGCTAAATCCCATAATTATTGGACTATTTGATTATCTTGGAAAGGATATGCACTGCACAAGAAGGGCCTCACCCTGTGGACATTCTGATTTTTCTTGCCCGATTATACCTGGAGAATTAACAAAAGGGTTTAGAGCTCACATATGTATAAGTGTTTCCTTGGGAAAGTAATTGATCGCATTCATTTGTTTTACAGGGAGCCAATGCTGAAGGAGTTCCAAAACAGCTAACCTACGATGAAATTCAGAGCAAGACCTACTTAGAAGTGAAAGGAACAGGAACTGCTAACCAGTGCCCAACCATTGAAGGTGGTGTTGACAGATTTGCTTATAAGCCAGGCAAATACAATGCCAAGAAATTCTGCCTGGAGCCAACATCATTCACAGTCAAAGCAGAAGGTGTAAACAAGAATGCACCACCTGAGTTCCAAAAGACTAAGCTCATGACCCGTTTAACCTACACCCTTGATGAGATCGGGGACCTTTCGAGGTGTCTCAGGAGGGCACTGTCAAGTTTGAGGAGAAAAATGGAATTGATTATGCTGCTGTTACTGTACAGCTTCCAGGAGGTGAGCGTGTGCCTTTCCTCTTCACCATCAAGCAGCTTGTAGCATCTGGCAAACCAGATAGCTTCAGCGGAGAATTCCTTGTGCCATCATACAGAGGTTCATCCTTCCTTGACCCAAAGGGAAGAGGTGGATCTACTGGTTATGACAGTGCAGTTGCATTGCCTGCTGGTGGAAGGAGAGACGAGGAGGAGCTTGAGAAGGAGAACATCAAGAATGTTTCATCTTCAACTGGAAAGATCACATTGAGTGTTACCAAGAGCAAGCCTGAAACTGGAGAGGTGATTGGAGTATTTGAGAGTACTCAGCCATCTGATACTGATCTGGGGTCAAAGGCTCCCAAAGAGGTGAAAATCCAAGGCATCTGGTATGCCCAGCTTGACTCATAGAGTGTCTTTAGCTGTCGTTTGTATTGAATCCTGGTTTGAGTTTTGCTGTAATTGAGAAGGATCCTTTAACTCCCCATTATGATGTTGGAGAAGCACCAAGATTACTGTCATGCTTGAATATTAGTCTGGTTGATTATTATATATCCTCGAAATGATAATCAACGACAGCCACAGTAATCATCCCAATGCATTTTGCCACATTAATGATGATATAGCTGATTTATGCATCTGGGTCATGAGCTGTTTCTAAACCCAAAAGAAGCATCATAATGGTTACTTGCAGTGCTTCCTTGAAGTCCCCCATCCTTCCTATAATCTTGATCTCAACCAGGTGTTGGTTCCTCATGAAAAAATGTATTCAAATCAGACTCTTGTGCCTTTCCATGAGGCGTTTTTCATTGCAATTAGATGGGACTGTGATGATCTGTATTCCACATATTTCTCGTCCGTAGTTTTTGCATCCTGTGGTGAGTATTTGTACGGACAGTCACTTGAAAAGGGAGCACAGCAAAGATTTTCCTCTTGGAAGCAACTGTACAGCATTTGGTTGTTATTCACCAAAAATCTCCGCAGGAACATATCCCATGTGTAAAATGGTGAAACCTCAAAGAATCTCTAACAATAATTTGCACTCCTACAAATTTTGCTATAAACTTGATGGTGTTATGACAGTCACCACATATCCTCAAGTTCTTAAAGACCTTAATAGATGATTCACCTGTCATATTGAGTATCCCAAAAGCAACAGCTAGCTTCTCACTATGATTGCACAAACTATCCTCCTGCTCCTCTCCATCCACATCTTGTAGAACAAATTCCGTATCAGGGTGGTACCCAGATAATTTCATCTTCCTGCGTATTTCATCCAAAAATTTATATAAGTCATTGCTCGGATCATTATTTTTATCACCAACAAAAAAGGTATGCACTCTATTCTTCACTTGAATCCAACTGCATCCTGGAACTTTCCTAATTCCTCTGTCTCTCAGCAATTTCCTAGTCTCTGAGGCTTCTCCCCACAGTTTGGCAGTAACAAGGATATTAAAAAGTAAAACATAATTTCCAGGGTTGTCTGGTTCGATCTCAAACAGGCGGTTGGCAGCAATTCGTCCTAGATCTACATTCTTATATACCCGACATGCTCCAAGCAAGGCTCCCCATGCAGCTGCGCTTGGTTCTACAGGCATTTGTTGGATGAAGTTATATGCCTCTACTAAGCGACCACCACGACTAAGAACATCAACCATGCAGGAATAATGCTCTGTATCAGGTTCAACTTTATGATCCTTAGTCATTGAATGAAAAATTGAGAGCGCTTCATCTACCATCTGTGAGTGGCTACAACCAGATAAAACACCTGTAAAAGTAACAGAGTTTGGTTTCAACCCTAAATCCACCATTTTATTGAAGAGCGATAAAGCTTTCTCTCCTCTTCCATGCATTGAGTTAGCAATAATAATTGTATTCCACGCAACAGTATCTTTCAATGGCATCATATGAAAAACTCTGCTGGACATTTCTAAGTCACCACTCTTTGCATATATTAACATTAGAGCAGTGTTGGCTGACAAATCCTCCATGAAACAATGTCTGACAATATATGCATGAATCTCCTTTCCTCCCCTCCAGCACTCCAAAAGAGTACAAGCAGTTAATACACTTGTAATAGTGATTTGATTTGGTTTGCATCCTAGCTGCTGCATTTGTCCAAGCAGTTCTAATGCTTCTTGTGCTTTTCCATTATCGACGAACCCAGAAATGGCAGAATTCCAGGAAACACTATCCAACTTGACCCCTTTATTTCTCATTTCTTGAAATTTATCAAGTGCCTTCCCCCACTCACCATTCGAAAAATATGCTGATATTATCACATTCCATAACACAACATCAACTTGTGGCATGTTATAGAACACTAATTCGGCATGCTTAATACTCGAGCAATTAGAATACATATCCACAAGAGCACTATTCACAAACACATTTTCTCCCATCCCATTCTTAACAGCAAAACCATGAATCTCTCTGCCCAAATTTAAACACTTCAAAGCCGAGCAAGCAGGAAGTATGGAAGACAACGTCATCTCATTAGGCCTAATCCCACTCAACCCCATCTCACGAAAAGCACCAAGAGCCTCTCGTGGAAGCCCAAAGTTAACATAACAAGAACAAAACGATGTCCAAGTAATCACATCCTTCATCCTCAAATCATGAAAAACTCTTTCTGCACCCTCAAAGTACTTACATTTCCCATACATGTCAATCAAAGCATTCCCCAGAAGCAAATCCGAACTAAACATATACTTCACAGCATCATAATGAATTTCTTTCGCCTTCACTAAATCCTGTGAAGCTGCACAAGCTTTGGCAGCTGCTAAAATAGCGAACCTATCCGGATTTATCTTTCCACTGTTTTTTACATCCATGTAAAGTTCTATTGCTTCTTTACATCGACCATGCTTGGTATAAGCTGAAATCAAAACTGTCCATGACTGTACATCTGGATCAGAGATTCCGTCGAACAGTTGGCGGGCGCGAGCTATATCTCCCGAATTCAAATACTTCTGGATGAATTTCATTATCAAATGAGGTGGGAGATTAGTGGGTATCTTGGAAAGCATCTGATTGAAAGCACTAAAATGTGAAAACACGGACCGTCAGAAAATTAGGTCCCTTGTTGTATAGTGGAAGAATATAATAATCAAAGGAAAATGAGGTGCAAAGCGGAACTTCTTTCAAATTTTCCAGGTCTCTGATTGAAACGAAAATTTGAAAATAAAAAATTCCAACTTTTGGAAATTTGCATATTTTGAAGTCAAATTTGGCGCTTCGCAACATTATATTAGATATTATTTATATAGGTACATTCCAGCATATTGATTTTTGGACTCGAAATCCACCTCAATAACGAGTTCGTACCTTAAAGACACTAAAAATTTTAATAAATTGAATTTTTAAAAAGAAAAATATTTGCAAAATTCAGCATATTTATATGCCAAAATCAAATAATTGAATAATAAAATTAAATTTAAATTGAGAAATAATTTGAGAATATTTTTAGTGGTAGAACAAGTCTGTCCCTGGTGGAAAAAAGAATACAGATGTGTAAATAAATATTTAAAGTTTATTTTTCATATATTCCAATAAACACACTCCTATAGAAAAGTTAGCTCAAAAGCTAGAGTTATGATTCTATCCTATAGTTGTGTTACTAAATTTAGTGGAGCCGCAACTCTTTATTAAAAGAGTAAGTTACGGGATTTTATCCTGTAGTTGTGTGCTTAAACAAAAGAATTATGATTCTAGTGAAGAATCATGTCTCGTCAACAAAATTGCATTGCACAACTACAAATAAGAGTGCTTAGAACCAACCCATACGATTGAAAAAAAGAAGCATACATGCTAACATTCTGTCTCACTACATTACACACTTATACATTATCCACTAAAGAAGAGTTCTAAATTAGTAAAGTTCATTAGTTTCATTCTATTGGAGTGCTGTTTTAGACCCAAAAAGAGCCATTGTATCTTGAGAGATTAATTGCTAGGAGCCTCCTGGCACCGTGTGAGGAGCAATATTACCTTGAAGAGACTATTGGAACAACAGGCTTCAGCTAATACAATTTTTGTCTTGCATTCAAATAGGTTTTCTATTCATTTTCTTTATTCAATAAATAATTTTATATGTTTACATAATTTTTTATGTGTATATAATTTAATTATATATTTACACAAAGTACAAGCATACTCGGTATATGAATTAATTTTCTAACAATTTTAAGGTGATATCTTCGTTCCGTCTGCTTGTGGTCAATTAGATTTCTATGTCAATACTTGTGTTGTCCATATTATGCGGTGCGGAAAGCGTATTGTTTTAATGAAGATTTATGTGCTATTCTAGTATGTCTTTTCAGTTAGGTTTATATTCTGTTTCAATAAAAATTATATTCAAGTATCTAGAAGCGGTATAATCCGCACCACCTTGATTGCAAACTAATAAGTAGTATGTTTAGTTGCAAACATCTAATTTGAAATTAGTTTTGCAGCCCACTAGCTTGTATAAGTGTTTTCATGTATTTGCTATTTTATCTTGATAGTATACTTTATGTGTGTGTAGGTTAAGTAAAAGTGAAAGAAAACATTTTGTCCTGTAACCGAAAATCTTGTCCTATTCTATTGAATAATATTTACGGCTTAGTTATCAATACTACTAGCTGTTGTTTGCTACGTTGTTTAAAGTGTAAGATTTAAAATAAATTCATTGAACATTTTGAGCCTGCTCTATTAAGTTTGGTATTGGGACTTCATCTATACAAAATTCTACCATCATATACAAAGATGGCCTCGGTTGTATCCTTTGAGAGGACTCCGATTTCTTATAGACAAATTGGTAACACGAGAAAGACAACATTTCTTCCATTACTCTTATGTAAATTTAAAGAGTTTTTGTTTCTGTCATAATACTCCATCTCGCTATTTGATTTGAAAAAATAGATTGGGTATTTATGACATGTTATAGATTAATTTTTTTTGGAAAATTTGGTTTTGTGAATTCTAGAAATTTCATAATAGTATCAAATTACAAGGCAACTAATGTTGTGAATATTGAGTCCAATGTTAGTGGCATTGGTAATGGAGTTCGGACCACTCCAATTGCTCCTACACCTATAATGGCGGGGCAAGTCGAGAAGCCTGAAAAATTCAACAGGCATGAGAAGATGAATCCTGATATCAATAAGGTGGACAAACTGTCTGATGAAATAGGACACATGAATTTGTTTGCAATTGTTTCAGAGATAAGCTTAGCTAAAAATCCCAATCAATGGTGGGTGGACACGGGGGCCACTGGACATGTGTGTGCTAATAGAAATATGTTCGCAACCTATAAGGAGGTTGAGAATGAAAATTTGGACATGAAAAATTCCTCAAGTTCTAAGGTGCACGGAGTTGGCAAAGTAGTATTGAATATGACCTCCAAAAAAGAGTTGACTCTCAACAATGTACTTCACGAGCCAAAGGTTAGAAGAAATTTAGTGTCAGGGCATGTTACGTACGAATGGATTTAAAATGGTTTTTGAGTCCGACAAGTTAATACTTACTAAAAATATAATACTTGTCAATAAAAGTTATTTGTACGATAGTCTTTTTATGATGAATGTACTGACCATCATTCCAAAAAATGGACCAAGTGTTGATTCTAATAATAATATAAACTCTTCCTACTTGTTTAAGTCATCTAATTTATGGCATATATTCCTTTTAAGTCAATTGAGAGTAGCACTAAACCATTAGATTTAATTCACACTAATATATGTGGTTTAAAAATAGTGCAATCTAGAGGTGAAAAAAATATTTCATAACGTTTTTTGATGATTGCAGTAGATATTGCTATATTGACTTACTTTCAAGTAAAGATGAGGCTTTGGAAGTATTGAAATAATACAAAAGTGAGGTTAAGAATCCACTTGGGAGGAATATAAAAACTCTTTGAGGTGATAGAGAAGGGCAAAATATTTACCCATTTGAAGAGTTTTGTACAGAAGATGAAATAATCCATGAAGTGAAAAGCCCTATATACACCTCAATCAAACGGGATTGCAAAGCATAAAAATAGAACGTTGAAAGAAATGATGAACGCTTTGTTAATAAATGCAGGAGCACCTCAGAACTTGTGGGGAGAGGCAGTGTTAACTACAAACCACATACTTAATAAGTTATCTCATAAAAAACTAGAAAGGACACCTTATGAAGCTTGGAAAGGTTGTCCACCTTTCTACCAATATCTTCAAGTGTAGGGGTGTTTAGCTAAGGCAGGAATTCCACCTACTACAATGGTCAAGATAGGACCTGAAACAGTTGATCGAATCTTTATTGGGTATGTACAATATAGTGTAGCATATAGATTCCTTATATATAAATCCGATATAGATGATATTCATGTTAATGCCATTATCGAGTCGAGGAATGCAAGTTTCCTTGAAGATGTGTTTCCTTAGAAAAAGGAAGAGGGACAAATCTCAATTAAAAGACCTCGAGAAGTACAAGAATCGAACTTGGAGGAATATGAACTTAGGCGTAGCAAGAGGGCTAGAATACCCAAGTCATGAGGACCCGATATCTTGACTCAGATGCTAAAAAGTGAACCACGAACTTTCACTGAGGCTATGAAAACGCTAGAAGCTCCATTATGGAAAGAGGTGGTAAAGAGCGAAATTAAGTCTATCATGCAAAACCACAAGTGGAATTAGTGGATCTTCCTCCCAGAAATAAATCATTAGGGTGTAAATAGATTTTCAAAATGAGGACGAAGGCTGATGGTATGATAGATAAGTACAAGGTGAGATTAGTAGTTAAAGGATATAGACAAAATGAAGGTCTTGGTTACTTGGACATTTACTCACCAGTGACAAGAATAACATCCATTAGGTTATTAATTGTATTTGTAGCTATCAATAACCTCAAGATTTATCAAATGGATGTTAAAACAACTTTCCTAAATGGAGAGCCATATGAGGAAATTTATATGGAACAACCATAAAGGTTTGTGGCTCTAGGGTAAGAGAAAAAAGTGTGCAAGCTGATAAAGTCATTATATGGCTTAAAGCAAACTCTTAAACAATGGCACGTAAAATTTGGTCAAGTCATACTTGTGAATGGCTTTAGAATCAATGAGTGCAACAAATGTGTATACGTCAAGGGCACCACTACCAAGTATGTTATTATATGTTTATACATAGATGACATGCTAATTATGGAAAATAATAGTGATGTAATTAAGAAGACAAAAAAATTGCTAAGTAGCAATTTTGATATGAAAGATAGGAGAGTAGCAGATGTGATCTTTGGAATAAATATTATTAAGACATCTCATAGGCTAGCACTAACACAATCTCACTATATTAAAAAAATGTTACAAAAGTTCTTGAGACAAGAACATGGACCTATGAAAACTCTCATAAATGCAAATCAATGGCTTACAAAAAATTAAGGTGAGGTGAAAGCTCAACTAGAGTATGCGTATATAATTAGGAGCCTTATGTACATTGTGAATTGTACGAGACCTAATATAGCATATGTTGTTGGCAAGCTAAGTAGATTTACTAGCAACCCAGTTTAAGAGCATTCTTTTACACTAATTGAGAGTCTTAAGATACTTAAATATATACTTTAATTATGGGTTGCATTATACAAGATATCCAATTGTAATAGAAGGTTATAGCAACACTAATTGGATATCAGACTCTAGTGAAAGTAAGTCCACAAATGGATATGTTTTCACTTTAGGACGAGTGGCTATCTCATGGAAATCCTCCAAACAAACCTACACAACTAGGTTAACTATGGAATCTGAGTTCATAGCGTTAGATAAGGCAAGCAAGGAAGCAGAATAGCTACGCCATTTCTTGGAAGATATCCCAAATTGGCCCAAACCTGTCTGTAATCTGCTTTCATTGTGACAATCAATCAGGAATTGGTAGGGCACAAAGTGGTTTGTACAACGATAAGTCCAGACATATACGTTGTAGACATAATACCATTAGACAATTACTCTCTGATTGAGTTATCCCTATTGATTTTGTGAGATCAAAAGAGAACATTGTGGATTCGCTAAATAAAGGCTTCAATAGAGAGCAAGTTGAAAAATTATCGAGTGGAATGGGACTTAAGCCTATAAAAAAAATAAGGTACTATAATAGAAACCTTACCTATGTGATTGGAGATCCCAAGAAATAAGTTCAAAGGAAAAAAACAAGTTATTGTATCTCAACGTAGATGTACTATGGGGGTCCAACCTCCATCCTTTTTCTATGATAAGTAGACAATGCCACTTGCAAAATGTTAAAGTTAAACTTTGCTTTTAATGGCCTTTATACCTTGAATTATCCAAGTGGAGGTGCAACATGAACCTCTTAATAAGAAGCTACCAACGTGAGTAGGGATTAGGCCAGTCCTATGAGAATTTTTAAAGCTAAATTCTCAGAGAGTACTCATAAATTTCAAGAATTGTTCAAGGCTAAAATGGACACAACCATAAGAACTTAAACTAACTATGAGGCGGAGTTATGTAAAGTTCTATTGTCTTGGTGTACACAAAAAATCGAATAGTTCAAAACATCACGTTCACTAGTCGACGAGTACATTCGATAGTTCTCACTATGGTAGGTTCAAAGCCACAAGCTACCTATCTTGATGCAATTTCGCTCAAGCTAGAAGTCTTTCGTGTGTGTCTTCATTCATATGCATAGTTGGCAAGATAACTTTCTTATTCATTTAGGAGATTGTAAAATTTGACATATTTATATGCCAAAATCAAATAATTGAATAAGAAAATTGAGTTTAAATTGAAAAATAATTGAAGGACATTTTAGTAGGTAGAACGAGTCTATCCACATTGGCAAAAAGAGCGCAAATGTGTAAATAAAATAGTTAAAGTTTATTTTTTTATGTATCCTGATAAACATACCCTTATAAAAAAGTTAGCTCAAAGCCAAAGCTATGACTTGAGCTGCTAACTCTTTAGTGAAGCTGGAACTCTTCATTAAAAGAGTAAATTATGGGATTTTATCCTATAGTTTGTGTTTTTAAAAGAAAGAATTATGATTCTAGCGAAGAATCATATCTTGTCAATAAAATTGCATTGCACAACTATAAATAGGAGTATCTAGAAACAACATAAACAACTGAAAAAAAAGAAGCATATATACGAGCATTCTGTTTCACTACATTACACATTCACTTATACACTATCTATTAAAGAAGAGTTTTAAGTTAGTAAAATTTGCTAGTTTCATTCTATTGGAATATTACCTTAAACCGAAGAAGAGACATTGTATCTTGAGAAGTTAATTATCATGAGCCTTTTAGTACCGTGTGAGAGGCAATATTACCTTGAGGAAACTGTTGAAGCAACGGGCCTCGGCTAATACAATTTTTGTCTTGCATTCAAGTAGGTTTTCTATTCATTTTCTTTACTCAATAAATAATTTTATATGTTCACATAATTTTATATGTGTATAGTTTTTAATTATATGTTTACACAAAGTACAAACATACATGGTATATAAATTAATTTTCTAAAAATATTTTCTTAAAATATTTAGGGAATGTTTGATTATGTTTCCCTAGAATTTTTCCTTCAAACTATTAAAAATGATTTTCCCAAAACAGCCTCTCGTATCCTTCATTATTCCCAAAATTTTTTCATTTTTCAATATATACATACATATTATATATATGTATTATATATTTTATTATTATTCTAACAATAAAAAAAATCACTCAATTCTACTTCTACCCCAAAAATCCTACAAAAAAGTATTAATTTGATTGCTACAATAAAAACAATATTTACTTCCAAAACATAAACAAATACACCAAAACTCTCCTAAATCAATTTTTAATTATTCCTCAAAGTATAACAAAGAATCTATTACATTCTCCAACACAATTTTCACATACTACAACATCATTTTCAACATTTATTTTTTCAAAATACATATTAAAATCATACAAAAAATGTAACCAAGCATTGCCTTAGATATGTAAACTATATTGGACATACTTTCACTGAACCAAGTAAAAAATATACATAGTATTTAGTTCATTCAAAAATTTCATTATTAACAAAAAACAATTTAATAATTAACATAGAAACTATTAAAATAATCATTGATATTGATATGAGATAACCTAATAAGCTCAATACAATGGTATCAACTCAGGAATTATGTGTGAAGTAATTGGCCAAGCCAACTTCGTCTTAAAGGCCCAATCATGTCGTCGACCTGGTTGATATCTCATTGTGTAACGCTGGGCTCACCTTATCTGAGCGCTATGGATGGAGTCGAACTCAATTGGTTGATGGTCTCAACGAGAGCTACCCTCTACTACAGTTGGAGCTTAGTCTGTGGTCAACTCTCTTGTCGATCAGAAAGGCTAACTCGCTGCAAGATCCCTTCACTGCCACATTTAATATTCTAACAGGAGGCATACCTTCGCATTAATGGCGTATGCCACCCTAGTGCTGCTTCTACTGCCACCTCTGATAGGAGGTGCACCACCAGTGTAGTATTCTACCCCCAAAAGCTGAAGATAAAGCCACTTGGAATAGTACAGAAGTGGAAGATGACCTAAAGCTCTTTCTGTAAGAATAAGAGCCCTTCATACATGCTAAGGGCATCTTGGACATATCACCTACCTAGAGAAGGCTATAAATACTCTGTTGTCAGCCTCTTCCAAGGTTTGTCATTTTTCACTAAAAGCCCGCACTCTACTACTCATCTTATATGGTCGTTCTTATACTGACTTAAGCGTTGAAATGCCATAGTCGAGGGCAACTCGGCTAACTTGATTTTTGCTCGTGATTATAGATCTCAGCCCAAGTTTCTCTGGAATTGGACCACTTGACCAGACAGGTCAATTTATCCTAAATTCTAGCCCAATCTAGTAAATACAACATTTACTCTCATCAAATACCATATATCAATTTTGAAATCACAAATGAAAAAAGTCTACTAAAAAATCTTGATTCATTGAATGTTTAAGCTTAATATTAAGATTAATATTGTTTGATATAATTTATCCAACCAAAAAACTTAATATAATACTTTTGTCCAGAAAAGTATCTAATTTAATAAAGTTCAAGCCTCATTGATACAAAAAAATTATGGGCCTCTTGTTTTCCATTTTGGTAATTTTTTAGAAAAACTTTTAGGAGAATGGATTTTTGGGAGAAAATTTAGAGAATATGTCAAGTGTTTTTTTTTTTTTTTGGAAAAATATGAAAAATAATTTAAAAATGAGTTGTTTTCTTTATATTTTGGGGAAAGACAAATTTTATTGTAAATATCAAATCAGTTGCTTTTTTATTGGATTTGTAGGATGAAAGTGATATATATATATATATATATATAAATATATTATATACTTATAGGTGGATGATGATGAGTGTGTATATATTTAATGATTGAAATATCAGTTTAATTAATTTAATTGACTATTTATTTTAAAATTTATGTTTTTATAAATTTAACATTAGTAAATGATATATTATTTGGAATAAAATATATATTAATAAATATTAATTGCTCCTGAAATTATAATTATATCTTAATTATAAAAAAAATCAACTTATATCATAATTGTTAATATCGATTTATAAAAAAAATTAATTATTGTACATTACTTATAAACTAATTATTATTTATTAATTAAAATATAATTATATAACTATTTATTACTTACGATTTATGTATAAATAGAACTTAGTTATTTATTTAAATAATAATTTTTTAATAATTTATATAGATAAGACTTAATAACGATTCATCAAATTAAAAAAATAAATAATATTATATTATATAAAATTACACAATCTTAAATTATTGATTAGATAAATAAACGTATTATTTAATTTTACATAAACTATGAAACATAATAAATATATAAATAATAAGTTATTTAAATAAATTAATTTATTAATTTAATAAGCTGCTAATTACTTTAACTTATTATTTAGTTAATACATTATTTAGTAAATATATTCTTAGTAATAATCAAATAATTTTACATAAATTAATTAATTCTCTCAATAATTATTTTAAGCATATCAATATTAATTTATTAAACTTAATAGATTATTAAATAAATATCACCCTATAATCAAATTTTTTATTCTAATTTTAAAATAAGTGTGAAGATTAATATCTAATGAAGAATATTTTTTGAAGATGATTAATTTATTTATTATATCAAATTAAAAATCTTAAGTTATTTATTCAATGAATAATTGTAATATTTCATTAATACATTAAATATTAAATATAACTAACACATTAGTTAATTAATAAGTAAATTTAATTAATTTAATATGTTATTCAATAAATAAATTATTTAGTAATAACATAAATAATATTTAATTAAATTTAATTCATTTTTTTGATAATTAGTTTAATTAAATTTGTAAATATAAGTTTTAGAATTTTTTAACTAGTAAAATTTTATTATTTTCATATATCTAAATGTGTGTGTGTGTGTGTGTGTGTGTGTTGATGAGTGAAATAAGAGAGTGATAAATGAATGAGTGATGTGGTGGTTAGAGTGAGAAAATGAGAAAGTAGGTATGGTTTTTAGGATATAGGGCTTTTTGCGTTAATTGGGAGGATTTTTTGGGAGTAAAATTTGAGTATTTTGGGAGAAAATTTGGAGAATGTACCTTCATTCTAAAATTTTTCTAAGGATTGAAATTTTTTTTGGAAAAACACAAAATAACGTAGCCGTAATTTTGATCTTCAAACATAACTACTCATTTATTCTTCATCGCTAAATAATCTCGACTTACACTTTCAATCCTCAAATTTTTTTTTAAAAATAATTTATATGATCACCGTTACTTCAGATGTCAAAACTAATGAAAAGCAACTTTTAGAGGGAATATAACATGTTTGTTGTTGACTTTGTTGCATTTCTCATCATCAAATAAGTTCAATCTTAAGGAGGGATGTAAGCAAATCAAGCCAACCTATAAGCCCGACAAGTTGGCTTAAAAAATATTCGAGCTCCAACCAAGTTCATATAAGTTTTGAGTTGAACTCGAGCCAAATAATCTTTATCCACAAGTTCACGAGCCTATATTTTTAAAAATATATATTTATATATAAAAAGTTTATAATAAAATATATTAATTTTAGAATTTTTTTTATAAATAATTTAACTTTTGAGCTCAAGCCTAAGCCGAACTTAAGCATATAATTTGATGACGAGTTCAAACCTAATAAATCGAGTCAAGTCAAGCCCAAATAAAGGCTCAAGGTGAACTCGAGCCTCAATTTTCTTAACTTATCAAACTCGAGCATGAAGAGATGGTTAAAGCTCGGCTCGTTTGTATTCCTAAACTTAAGATGCAAAGCCTAAATGCTATTTCTCTCTCTCTCTAAATCAACAGCCTAATTGCTATTATATTACAAATAGCAGTCTTATTCCATAAATTTTGAGGAAACTTTATGGGAATGATCATCACTGGAAATAAGTAGCCATTCAGTCCGCTATCATCCGGACTGCAGTTACGAAAAATCAACAAAATTCACAATATTGCAACCTCAGTTTGTTTGTCCTCGACTCCCGAAAACAGCAATATTATTCCATAAATTATCCTCAAATCTTGCAGAAATTTAAAATTTAAACCGGACGCCTGGATCCCTTCTGATTTACAAACACGATTTTCTTTGGCCCGCGACCACGCATATGTTGCAGCGCCCCATCTGAATCGCCTGCGCCAACATGCACCACTTTCTTCCAAGAGTGGTCATATCGTATCACACATCATCATTTTTCATCAATTTTAACGCTTACACTACGTTTGGTTCGTGGATCTTGATAAAGAAAAAAAAATACTAAGAAAAATATTTTTATTGTTTGATTGACAAAAAAAGTATTAAAAAAAGAAAAATTTTAAAAAAAATAAAATATATCTAAGAAAAATGAATTTTCCTCGTACAACGATAAAGGAAAATGAAGGAAAAGCTTATTTGAATTTTCTCTTATTTTTCAATACATTCATTATCTCTTTTATCTCTATCCTTTTCTTCGTTATTTTCTTTAACAACCAAACAAATTTAATGATAGAATGTGTGTAAAATTATTTGAGATTGAAAAATAAATAAGTGATTATGTTTGAAAACTTAAAATATAATTTCCCTCCATTAATACACTTGAAGCTCAAGCTCAATCTGTTAGGCAAGTTCCAATTTACTTTGGATTAGTTGGCCTTGAGTCCTTAAATTAAGAAATTTTAATGAATTAGAATTTTAAAAATGAATTTTCTTTGATTTTTCAAATTGATGAATTGTACCAAATATGAATGTTGTGACAAACATTCTGTGTGCTAAGTTGTTTATCTTGTACATTTGGGTAATGTGGTTATAAATGATACACAAATAAATAAATATGTTATTAAGTTTATTAAAATAAAGCAAAATAATTTTTTATTTGATTGGTAAGATTAACTGAAAAGTAAATTAAAATAAAATATATTATTTATTTATTTCGTGCAATTCATTTCTATAATAAGTTTTCGAACGAACTAACTTGCACCAGTTCTTCCTATGCATTTTGGGAGTGCAGCATGCAGCAAATTAAATCTTAAAAGAATTTCATTCTAAAGCACGATTTTATTTTATTTTATTTTTTGATAATTTTATGTATCTGTGTTTTTGCATGTTGAAAATGAACTTTTTTCTTCAGTAATGAAAATTTTTAATTTTTATCAACTTGATAATAACATGTCAATTAACATACAAAATAAACCTTGCTTTAGTTCTCAACGTATTAAATCTTCTTGAGGGAAAAAAAAATGTCAAGGTAATTAACACTAAACATAAATTTAGAGTCAATATAAAAAGAATTAGTTCATTCAATATTAAAAATGAAATTTGTGTGTAACATAATTTATCTATCTAAATAATTTAAGAAACCATTTTTGCCCAAAAAATCTGATTTACTAAACTTAAAAAGCATCATTAAAAGAATTGAAGCTCATTTTCTGAGCAAGAATTAATTCAAGCAAGCTAATGCCATGGAACGTGAATTATGTGCTAATGTTTAAATACAACAAATTGTCAAATTTAGATTTAAATGGGGCGAACTGCCAAATTGATAAAATTGAAGGGTGAATTTTACTATTTTTTTTATTTTTTATTTATTTATTATTATTATTATTATTATTATTATTATTATTATTATTTTGGAGAGTGGTGAATCTTAGGCTATGTTATTTTAGTCATTTTATAGAAAAAAATTTGGTGGAATGGATTTTTGGGAGAAAATTTGAAAAATGTGCCAAGTGTTTCTTTTTGTTTGGGGGGAAATACGAAAAGTAATTTGAGAATGAGTTGTTTGTTTCTTTATGTTTTGGAAAGAGACAAACTTTATTATAGATATCAAATCAGTTGCTTTTTTGTTGAGTTTGTAGGGTAAATATAATTTTTTTATGTATTATATATATGTATATTTATAGTTGGATGATATGTGTGTGTGTATATATATTTGTAATAATTAAAATATGAGTTTAATTAATTTAATTGAGTATTTATTTTGGAATTCATATTTTTATAAATTTAACATTAGTAAATGATGTATTACTTGGAATAAAATATATATTAATAAATATTAATTATTCATAAAATCATAATGATATCTGATGAGGTTGAAAGTTGTATATAGTAAAAGGGATACTGTTTTGGATATTTTTGACTAAAGAGGTCGAGGAAATCAAATTGTGTTCTTCTTGAAGTCTGAGATCTGCAACAATCAACACACGTCAAACTAGCCGAGGGCCGACACTCAAGTCAGTTCTGGTTGAGATGAGTTAATCGAACAAAATATAGATAGATTGGAGTATATTTAGCATTACCTTGAACGTGATTGAATATGAGATATTTATAGCCTTTTCCAGGCAAGATTTGTCCATGGTGCCCCAACAGGTGAAGTGGGCTTCAACCCTTGCCAGGAGTAAATGGTCATTCCAAATCTTGGTACTATTCCAGATGGCACAATCTCCCATTTTTTATGGTGAACAGTACCTCTGGTAGGTACCTCGCTGCCAAAGATGGTGACAGGGTTAGTGGCAGTGACTATACCGGCTATCATGTATCATTAATGTGGGGGCATGCTATCTGTAAGAATAATAAATGCGGTGGGGATCTAAGTCAGCGCTGAAGAAAGTGACCTTAGGTTGACAATGATCGACCGAACCTAGCTGATCGAGTATTTAACTGATCGACCTGGCACAAGGCGAAAATGGCTAGAGCAGGCGACGTGTCCCACCGAGCACGATCGATAATAGTTATCTCGACCAAATGGTTGTTGTTCAATGGGTTAGCTCCAATACTGATGTTGGGCTTAGTAGGCTTGTTAGGCTGAATGGAACTGATGTTGGGCTTAGGGAGCCTATTAGACTATCCCATATCATGAGTTTCCCCAACTCGCGGTCCTGATCAAGCTTGTTAACGAGAAAGAGCAGGGAGTTAATAGGCAGTTACGGTGGTTAGCCATATTCGACCAGGGTTTTTAAATTATTGATCGGGGTTTATGGCAGTTCCACGGCATTTAAGGCATCTGTTACTTTATAGAATACGAAGCGTACGAAGGTAGGGAGTAATCATAACTGACGCTTGGGTTCCCACGCATAAACCCATATAAATAATGAGGAGATATGCTTCTATTTACACTTTTGCAGAATCTATCTCTGGTCAAATCCCTGCCTTTGAAGTTCTCCAACTTTGTATAGTTAGAGCCTGCCCAATATCAACTGTAAATTACTTTGCCATCTGTTTCTTTTCTTCCCTTTTCTTCTATTACAAAATATCTACGAGCTCCAATAGTGAGGACACTAGGTCCGAGATTGTGGCCTATTAGGGGGGGCTGAGGGTAAGAGTGTCTCTGATAGTGATCCTAGTAGTTCTTCTAGTGATAGCTCGAGTGATATAAGGGCGGATTCTGAGGGTGAGGCTGGGCCTCTCGAAGTTCCCATAACCCAAGGTCGATTGTTTACCCCAGACCATTATACGAAGATAATATCCAAAATAACCCCTTCTAACCTGGTATGAATTAGGGCAACATATCATATCCCTGAGGAGTACGAGTTGTTAGTTCTATGGGCTCAGGGCAGAATGCATCGACCTCCCCGAGGTCCATCATTATATTTGAGGAAGGGTTGAAATGTGGTCTTAGATTTCCCTTTGCTCGAGTAATAGTCAACCTTGTCATAGGCCTAGAAGTGTGCATAACCCAACTGTTACCAAACTGTTTCGCCACATTGCATAGATTTACATGCTAATGTACTTATATAATCAATAAACCTCCTTTGCCAACTTCTCAAACCTATTTCATTTTTCAATGTCATGAAAGTCGGGTAGTACCGAGGAGTTTTGGTTTCTACTACCTGACCGCTCGACCACGCAAAAAATTCTTAGTATCCCTTGCCTCGTTGTACGGCCAAGAATGGAAAAAAAACTTTTTCTATATCCAAGGGCTAGGGGTTCTCGCTGTTTCTCAGGGTTGGTGGAGGGGGCCTATGGAGATGCCTAAGAACCAAACACCTAACTGGCCCAACATATTCATCAGGGACTTAGTTGGATTTGGGAATATGGAGGCCTTGATTCTGACTGAGGAAAGGTATTTAGTCCTAGCTGGCTTGTCACCGGCCCAACTCGACCTGCCTGAAGGCGATCAGTTAGGTAGTGATTCTCGTCAACAGTTGTAATTATAGATACTCTTTCTACCCGACTCTAATATTTATTTATATTATCTGTGCGTGCAGATCGAGAAGAAGTAATGGCATGAAACAGACTTGAATCCCAAGCCTGAGCTTTGAGAAATATGGAATGTTGTCTAGCAGCCACTACGCGACGTGAAGGAGCTCCAACGAAAGCAGCAGGTTCCACTCAAATGACCTTAGCCCCAACGCCCGCATAAACCGAACAAGCACCAAAATGTTAGTCCATTCGATGTCTATCCCGAGTAGCCCCACGGGGTCGAGGCAAAAGGATAATGGTCGAACAAGGGGGCTCAGCCCCCAAAAAGATTATAGCGGGCAAAGGAAAAGAGAAAGGGGCTACAGGGTATGACCTGTTCAAGAGGCTTGGCAACGGTGCCCTGTTCTAACTCCCGTGGCTGCGTACTCCTCGGTTCGCCACTAACCAAGCTAAGGAGGTGAATGATTTAACCTCCATCATTCAGGGAGGAATGACCAGCGGTAACTCTCTAAAATAGCTCTCGTCAGGGCTGTTTGTATCTGATCAACGAAAACTAATGAACCTCAGCCAGGTGAGGGTCATTCAAGCACTGTCCTCCCACTACAACATGGTGAGTATGAGGTTAATAGTAATTTTTCATCGAAATTTCAATTTCATAATAGTATTGTGGAGTAACGCCATCCTTGTATTTTAGGTGGGGCAATTGGGCTATAACATTTTTTGTCGATCTAAGCTGCCACTAGCGAAAAGAGAAGAGCTACGAGGAGGTGAGGACATGGAAACCCTCAAAGTGCAGCTCAAGTTCTTGCAAAATCAGGTCGACCAACTGAATAAAAGGGTAGCCGGACTATAGGAGCAACTCAACTCTAAGGATCAGCAACTGGTCCAAGCGATTGAGAAGTGGAGCCGCATGGACAATGTAATCAAAAAAGCTCACATGGACTTGCAAGTGAGCTACACTTCTGGTTGACCTCAAGGCTGTGCAGAGGCGATCGACAAAGCAAGAGAGGCCTTCAATCACCGTCTTCTAGGGATGCGGTGTGAAGCGGTTGAACAATTCATCCTCAACAATACTTTTCAAGACGCGAGCGCCATTGCATCTCTTGACGATTCTCAAGAAGCCTTCCATAGGTCGGTAAAGCAGCTCGAGCATCTGGGATATGTTTTTCATCCTAAAGACAAGAGCAAGATAAGCCTGGCCCTGGACAAAAAATTAGAAGCCTGCCCTGACCTTGAAGAGAGTGAAGCTGAGCAGGCCCCAGGGATAAAAGCTACAACCACTATGCTCGATGAGCCCTTAATTGAGGTCCAAAAGAAGAAGATCAAGGTCGATGCCAAGTTGGAGCAGTTAGCCAAGGAGTTCACATTCGTGGAGGACCTAGTGGAACAACTAAAGGAGGAAGAAGTCAACATGGCACAGTACATGCTGCATTCAACCAACTTTGTGATCGATGTGGCTAGGCCCTTTAAACCTCCTCAAGTGGTCTCGCCGCTCACCTATGCACTACCTGCCCTGGACTCTAAATGGCTTGAAGGCGAGCAAGCCAGGACTAGCTATAACTAGTTTTATTCTTCTTCTTCTCTCTTTTTTTTTCTTTTTTTTTTTTGATGTAAAAACCATGGATCACTTGATGAATAAAGAATACTTTTCCTTTCATTCTGTTATGTTAAAGATACTTGTTGTTGACTAAGTTGACTTATTGTAGCTTTGTTTGTTGCATAGCCGTTCAATGGCATCATCAATTTTTAATCACATGTTGGTTGACCACAAATCAACACTGGAATTTCTAACCCTAGGGTTGACTTAATCTACACGGGTTGGTTGATTTTGACGCTTAGCTGGCTTGTTGCTTCGTTGACTGCAAAGGTCGACACTAAGCATAGAAGTATGAAGCGGCAGCATAAGGCCGCCCATCTATCCAACTATGGAGTCAACTTGGTTCATCAACTACAGGGTTAAAACAAAACTACTTGAGTAGTTGCATAAACTACTAAACCGTCGACTGCATGATCAACTTAGGTTGTGGCGGCATAAAGCCGCTTGAGTGGTAGCATGAGTTGCTTGTTCATTGATAGCGGGGTCGACTTAGATTATGGCGGCATGAAGTCGCTTGAGTGGCAGCACGAGTTGCTTGTTCGTTGACCGTGGGGTCAACTTAGATTGGGGCAGCATGAAGCCGCTTGAGTAGCAGCATGAGCTGTTTATTCGTTAACTGCAGGTTTGATTTATATTAGGGAGGCCTGAAGCTGTTTGAACATGACTGTAACTTTAAATCATATCAACACTGTTAAAACTTTATTCAAGCTTAAAAACTTCATTCAGGTAAATATAGCATGAACTCAAATGTAAAATTTCCTGAGGTTGATTGCATTCCATGGGTGAGAGAGTTCTTTTCCTTGCATATTGGCTATTCTGTAGGCATTGTGCTTTGATACCTTGACAACATTGTATGGTCCATTCCATTTGGGGTCGAGCTTACTGACATTCTTGGAGATTTCTACTTTTTTGAAGACGAGATCTCCGATCTTAAACAGCCTAATTTGACTCCTTTGTTGTAGTTCTCGGCTATCTTGGACCTATAATGCTGCATGGTGTTATAGGCTTTTTGGCGACACTCATTAATGGTCTCGAGGTTGAGCTTTTTCTCCGATGTGTTCCTCAATGGATAAAAGTAGATAACTCGAGCTGTGTGTTAGATCAACTCCAAGGGGATTACTACTTCGAACTCGTAAACTAGACTGTAAGGGGTATGTCCCATAATTGTTTGAGGAATGATTTTGTATGCCCAAACACGCTAAGTAGGTCATCTGCCCAATTCAAGCCAGTATCTTGTATTCTGACTTTCAAATAGTTGAGGATCGTTCTATTGGTTACCTCCATTTGATCATTTAATTGGGGATTACCCACCGAAGTAAAGAGCTGTGTGATCCCCAAAGCCTCGCACCAGCCCTTGGTGCTCTTACTTTGGAATTTAGTGCCATTGTCAGAAATTAGGACTTTAGGTAAACCAAAACAGCAAATAATATTTTTTCATATGAAACTCTTGATGGCCGCATCCATTATCTTTGGAACCTCTTCTGTCTCAACCCATTTAGTAAAATACTCGACAGCGACAATTATGAATTTATGTTGTCCCATCGATTTTGGCAGCAAGCCCAGGATATCAATTCTCCATTGATCAAAAGGCTAAGAAATTTGAACACTGACCATCGACGCCATGGGTTGGTGTGGCAAATTCGAGTAGACTTGACATGAAGCATATTTGTGCACATAATTCACTAAGTCTTTCAATAACGTTGGCCAAAAGTATCCGTACCTGATCACTTTGTGGGCCAGGGATCTTTCTCCAGAATGATTGCCACACATACTTGCATGAATGTCTTGCAACACCTCTAAAGCTTGATAGTGGTTAAAACACCTCAAAGAGGGGCCCGAGATTGACCTCTTAGATAACTGGCCATGCTTGTCAAGAGCAAACTTGGAAGCTTGACCTTGAAGGCGTCGAGCTTCGTTCTTGTCCTCAGGGATGGTGCCTTGGCTTAGATATAATTTGATTGGAGTCTGCTAAGAAATTATCATGCCTTCAATGCTAGTTATTAAACTTTCCTCACGGGGCCCAATTAAAGGTTTATCAAATACCAAAAATGTGATTGTCTTGTCCCTCGTTCCCCTGGTAGAGCTGGCAAATTTCAAAAAAGCATCTGCCTGTTCATTCTCTAATTGAGAAATCTGACTAAGGGTGAATCTTTTAAATGATTGTTGCAACTGCTTCACTTCGACCAAGTATTGGCTCATCATTTGGTCCTTGGCTTTGAAACTTCTGCCGACCTGCTCGGCCACTAGCTGAGAGTTTGTAATTATGACTAGGCGCTCAATCCCTCGTTTGAGTGCTATTCTCATTCCCACGAGAAGAGCCTCGTATTCTGCCTCGTTGTTTGTAACTGCATAATCCAACTTTATAGCAAAATCAGACTATTCTGCATTTAAGGAGCAGAGAACAATGCCTACCCTTCCACTAGATGTGGTCGACGATCCATCGACCTGCATTGTCCAAATGAGAGGAGCTTCAGAACTTATCTCGGGTAGATTGATTCGTTTGGCAATAAAGTAAGCCAGGACCTATACTTCAATGGTTGTTCGAGGCTGGAAAGTAATGTCGAACTCTCCAAATTCAATTGCCCATTTGGTCAGTCTTCTAGATGTATCTAGCTTTGTCAGTACTTGCTTCAATAGATGGTTTGTCAGGATAATAATAGAATGAGATTGGAAGTATGGTCACAATTTTTGAGCTGCATTCACTAATGCTAAAGCAAACTTCTTGACCTCCAAATAATTATGCTTCGGCCCGTGGAGTGACTTGCTGTAATAGTAGACTGGTCGATGGGTGCCATCCTGGGTTGAGATTAGTACTGAGCTTATCGATGCCATGGAGACCGCTAAATAAATCCAAAGCACTATGCCCAACACAGGTTTTGCCAGCGTGGGGGGCGGGACCAAGTACTGTTTTAGTTCGACCAGTGCCTGATCACACTGCGTAATCCATTGAAAACCCAATTTCTTAGCATTTCTAAGAATTTTGAAAAAAGGTAAACTTTTGTCAGCCAATTTTGCGATGAACTTACCCAAGGCTATGATCTTTCCAACTAACCTCTAAACATCTCAAACTATTTAAGGAGGGGTGACATCGAGAACTACTTGGATTTTTTGCGGATTGGCCTCAATGCCTCTCTGACTGACCATGTAGCCCAAATATTTTTCTTCTCAGACCCAGAACGTATACTTATTTGGGTTTAATTTCATACCAAAGGCTCTCAAGATCGCAAAAGTTTGATTGTGATTGAGCAAGTGATCCTAAGCTTTTTCTATTTTGGCAATCATGTCATCGGCATAAATCTCCATTGATTTACCAATTTGTTCTTTGAACATAAAATTGACGAGGCGCTAGTAAGTTGCTCTGACATTCTTCAACCCAAAAGGCATGACCAAGAAATAATACAACCCATTGGGAACTACAAAAAAGGTTTTATCCCTATCTTTGGGAGCCATGAAAATCTAATAATAGCCTTAAAATGCATCCGTCATGCTCAATAATTCACACCCAGCAGTTGAGTCAACTAATGAATCTATGCAAGACAGGGGGTAAGGATCCTTAGGACATGCTTTATTTAAATCCATAAAATTATTACACATTCGCCATTGCCCCTCAGTTTTTAGGACTAAGACAACATTACAAAGCCAAGAGGGATACTGAACTTCTACAATGTAACCAGCATCCAAGAGTTTCCTAACCTCCTCTTCGATGATCTGTGTCCTCTCCACATTAAATGTCCTCAATTTCTACCTGACTGGTCTGTATGAGGGGTCTACATTAAGGCGGTGCACAATGATGCTGGGGTCGATTCCCTAAAGGTTTGATGCCTTCCACGCAAAGATGTCAATATTCTTTCTCAGGAAATCGACAATGAGACACTCCAAGTGAGGGCCCAGGTCAGTTTTGATGTGGGTTATCTTGTCATGGTTTCCCTACTCGAGCTCAAATTTCCTGACGAGCTCCACTCTGGTGTCTTCAAACTTTCTCTTCTTGTTGGCCTGGGACTCCTCAAGTTCCACTATAGGGGCATCCCTCGAGGTCTTCAGTTGTAGTCGAGATTTCTACTCCTTGGACTCGATTAACATGTTGTAACATCTATAGGCCTCCCTCATGTTGCACAAAAGTTCCCCTGTACCTGCTAGGGTTAGAAACTCAACCTTTAAGTAATAAGTGGACACAATTGCTTGAAAGGCATTGAAAATAGGTCAACCTATGATAACATTATAAGCGAATGGGGTATCAACCACAGGATAATTTACCATCAAGGTCCTCCTCTTGGGAGCCACTCTAAATGATGTTCACAGCTTGATCGAATCCACCGATATGATCTTCGATCCCCCAAAACCCAACTAGCAGTGTGTGCACAGGTTCAAATTTCAGCTGACCCATATTCATTCCTTTTAAGTTAAAGAGGAAGATTATGTTGGCTGAGCTGCCATTGACGATCAAGACTTTGCGCATTTCAAAGTTGGCAATCTCCATAGAGACTACCATTGGACAGTCTATTTTATGGCCGACGTTTTGGCCTTCGAGGTGTGCCAAGTCAGCATCAGTAAATGAGATAAGCTCTGCACTCAACGTAAGATGGAACATTATCTCAATGTGGGAGGCTTTAGCCGACTCGAGTCTCCTCTGGTTTATCATCGTGCCGACCTTGAGTCCCCCCAGTAGGACCTCCTACAATCATATCAATGACTTCATGGATGGTTGGGTGATTCTTATGGGTGGGTTTCTTTTTTTTTCTTCCCTTTTAGGGCTAATCGACCTTTCTCTACTGGGAGTCTAATCAGTTTTGCTCCCTTCGACCTGGGAGTCCACGATTATGTACTTCTTGAGGTGTCCCTGCCTGATTAACCCTTTGATCTTATCTCGGAGATTAAAGCATTTATCGGTATTGTGCTCCTTTTGCTTGTGAACATGGCAAAATTTCTTAGATTTTTTTATTGCCTCAGTCTCCATCAACTTTCTAGGTTTCTTGAGGAGGTTATCATGCTATATGGCATATAGGACCTCTCTCCTTGAGATGTTCAGGGGCATATAGTCGTGGAATTGCTTGATGGGAGATCGACCCCTCTTTTTGTATTTTTGGTCATCTCTTTCTTTTTTCTTCTTGTCAGATCTGAATTTGAGACTATTCATTTCCTCTTATATCATATCTCTCAGCCAGGTCGAGCAACTCCTCCATCGACCTAGGCCGTTCCCACACCAAAGCATTTGCGCACTTCTTGTGTCTAAACCTTAAGAAAAGAACTTCAATTAAGAACTTAATCTTAGGGTTTTCAATCCTTAAAACCTCCATATTGAATCTGGTGAAGAAATCTCGAAGGGACTCCCCTTCGCTCTGCTTTATGATGTAGAGATGGGTGTGGGGGACTTTTGCTTTCCTCCTACTAACGAACTGATGCAAAAACTTGTCGCAAAGCTAATCATAAGAATATATTGACAACGGCTTGAGCTTCACGAACCAGTTGAGTGCTATGCCTTGGAAGGCGGTCACTAATATTTTGGCATGAATGTATTCATTGTGCCCATGCAACTGTATCAGGTGCTCGTTGGGGTTCGATGAGCCATCACATCTCATAGACCAGTAGGACTTTAACATCCACCACGATGCGCTCGTCTACTATGTCCTAGACAAACAGAGATCCCCTCTTGCGCCAAGATCTTTGAACGCCCCCGCAGTTGGGTGCTCTTTTAGTATTTTTCCTTGAGATCTCGTTGAGGCACTTATTCAACTATTGGACTTGATGGGACACTTTCTCCCATTTCTCTCAATCCGCTTGGGTAGCATTTCGATTGAAGCATGGCCTAGCTCGCATAGCCCTATCGCACTGTGGGGCTCGAATGGGTCAGGCGACGAGGTCCACAGATTCTCCCACATCATCGCGATAATCACACCAGGAGCATTCGACCCTATCGCGTTGCTGGGCTCGATCAGGTCAAATGTGATCTATAGAGTCTGCAATCTCTTCCAATAATTCTGGCCACCTCCTATCCTCCTGAAGGCACCTCAGGTTAAGTTCACGGTGGGTGGGTGGTCGCCTAGATTCTTGGTGACCATGGCTATTTTAGGGAGATCTATTCTCTAGAGGAAGCGGCTGAGGGGTGGCACTGGCAGCAGGGGCAGGCACCATGGTGTGCCTGTTTAACACGATAGGCAGTTGGGCTAAAATTTGAGCAGAGATTTGCTCACTGATCAGTTGTATTAAATGAGGCATGGCTAACGTCACCACTTGCTCTTTAGGGGCACTGAGGCCTAGAGCATGTGCACTTTGTAGGGGTGGAAGGGGAGGTGGAGAGGTGGACCTTCTATTCTTCTCTATTTTGGATATGGCTCTACGTGTGTTTACCATTTTCTCATTACAATCTCAAGTGATTCCCACAGACAGCGCCAAAAATGATGAGGTCAAAAGCTGTATATAGTAAAATGGGTACTATTTTGGGTATTTTTGACCAAGGAGGTTAAGAAAATTAACTTGTGTTCTTCTTGAGGTCTGAGATCTACAACAATCAACACACGTCAAACTAATTGAGGTGTCCCCGATTAAGGCACTCTAACGCTCAAGTTAGTTCTGGTCGAGATGAGTTAATCGAATAGAATATAGATAGATTAGAGTGTATTTGGCATCACCTTGAGCGTGGTTGAATATGAGGTATTTATAGCCTTCTCCAGGCATGATTTGTCCATTGTGCCCGTATCAGGTGAAGTGGGCTTCAACCCTTACTAGGGGGTAGATGGTCATTCCAAATCTTGGTACTATTTCATATGGCACAATCTCTCATTTTTCAGGGTGAACAGTACCTTTGGTAGACACCTCTCTGCGAAAGGTAGTGACAGGGTTGATGGCAGAGTTGGTGGCAGCGACTGTACCAGCCATCACGTGTCATTAATGCGAAGGCATGCTGTCTGTCAAAATAATAAATGCGATGGGAATCTAAGTCAGTGCCAGAGAAAGTCACCTTAGGTTAACAACGGTCGATCAGACCTAGCTGGTCGAGTATTGAACTGATCAACCCGACACAAGGCAGAACTGGCTAGAGCAGGCAACACGTCCCAACAAGCACGGTCGATAATAGTTATCTCAACCAGATAGTTGCTGTCCAATGAGTTAGCTCCAATACTAATGTTGGGCTTAGTGGGTCTATTAGGCTAAATGGAACTGATGTTGGACTTACGGAGCCTGTAGGGCTATTCCATATCAATATTTTAATTATAAAAAAATCAACTTATATCATAATTATTAATATTGACTTACAAAAAATTTAATTACAATACATTAATATTGACTTACAAAAAAATTAATTACAATATAATTATTTAACTATTTATTTCTTACAATTTATGTATAAATAAAACTTAGTTATTTATTTAAATCAAATACATTTTTAATAATTTATAAATATAATTAGACTCAATAAAGATTTATCAAAATTAAAAAAATAAATAATATTATACTATATAAAATTGCATCATCTTAAATTATTTATTAAATAAATAAACATAATATTTAATTATACATAAACTATGAAACATAATTAATATATAAATAATAAGTTATTTAAATAAATTAATTTAATTAATTTAATAAGTTATTTAATTTCTTTAACTTATTATTTAATTAATAGATTATTCAGTAAATATATACTTAGTAATAATCAAATAATTTTACATAAATTTAATTATTTCTCTCAATAATTACTTTAAGCATATCAATATTAATTTATCAAACTTAATAGATTATTAAATAAATATCACCCTATAATCAATTCTTTTATTATAATTTTAAATAAATATGAAGATCGATATTTAATGAAGAATATTTTTTGAAGATGATTAATTTATTTATTATATCAAATTAAAACATCTTAAGTTATTTATTAAATGAACTACTATAATATTTCATTGATACATTAAATATAAAATATAACTAATATATTATTTAATTAATAAGTAAATTTAATTAATTTATTATATTATTTAATAAATGAATTATTTACTAATCATATAAATAATATTTAATTAAATTTAATTTATTTTTTCAATAATTAGTTTAATTAAATTTGTAAACATAAGTTTTAGAGATTTTTAACTAGTAAAAGTTTAATATTTTCATATATATAAATGTGCAAAATAAGAGAATGGTAATGAATGAATGAAAAATGATAGGGCAGGTGTGATTTTTAGGGTGTGCGATTTTTTAGATGAATTGTAATGAATTTTTTGAGAATAAAATTTGAGTATTTTGGAAGTAAATTCAGAGATTATGACTTTATTCTGAAATATTTTCGAGAATTAAAAATATTTTTTGAAAAATATAAAATAACAAGTGTTACTTTTTGAACTCATGTTTTTGGTCGAAAAATGTATAGTGTATTGAGATGCCAAGTGGCAACACTTAACCCGTGCTTTCTCGTGGGAATTCTTCCCAAAACTTCATATCTTGACTTGAGTTTTATTACAACTCTTGTTTGTTTGTGAGACTTGATAAAACTTTTTTAAGAGTTTGAAATGTCTCATCAATTATAATCATCACATTTTATTTTATTTTTATTTTAAAAAAATTATTGTATCTGCCTTTATTTAATTTTATGTCAAACTTCAATACTTTTCACTAAAAATATATATTGTATGTTAGAATTGGCTAAATAATTATATGGCCTAAGACGTAAACACACTTTTTTTAAAGTGATTATTGCTCTCACTATGTGTTTACTATCGGGTTGAAATGACAATTCACTTCTAAAATACAACAAAACCACCCGAAATTTGCGAACAGCAACTTCAAAGATTTATCTCAATACCTTTTTGAAAGTTTTTGACTGTATAAGAAAAGTTTAATAGAGAAGAAATGAAGACTTATTTTCTGAAAATATATCTAAGTTCTGGTAGTTCTCTTGAGTTATATTTATATTAGTAGAAGATACGTCTTCTGAAGTATCATAATAATTTTCAATAGTTGTATCATATAAATTTTAACTATTTCTTGAGATGATACAACCTTTAATATGGGCTTTGAAAAATTACAATTCTTCAAAATGATACGTTATTAATTTTCAGAAGAGGATAAAATTATTTTATCACTAAAAATAAATATTTTGCAAAAGAAAATAATATTTTCTTAAACACACATCACACGTACCAAGTGCCAAGTGCATTAATTTAAATATATAATAATATATTTTTGGCTTCCCTCTATATTTTTCCTTCAAGTGTTAATTCAAATTATTAAGTATGTTATTTTTTATAAAATAGATAAGATTTTCTTATTTTTTTAATATGGGACAAACACACTTATACTCAAATTCAAATTCTAAGCTACAATATATATATATATATATATATATTATAATATTGTATCAACTATAATCATTATATTTTTATCTTAAATCAGATTCATTTTGAAAAATTCTCTCTCCTTAAACTACTTTATAACAATAAAATAACTTAATTATATAATTATTTATATTTTCTTTGAATTTGGGCATTACGAACTCATTTTTTATGTTTAAGATACATTTTTTTTTGTTTATAAATTATAGTTTTAACACCAATCAATATAGTTGGGTAATTTATTCAAAAAAAAATATCTTACATACATTGTAACTAAATTTGTTAACTACGTATATCTTGCAAAATTTTACTTCCATGCAAAAATTGATAAAGTAATATTTTAATTACACAATTCAATAATTTTATTATAAAAATTGCAAAAATGATGAATTTTCTATTTTTAAATAAATGCAAATGTATTATTTTTATGCAAGAAATAAAATAAATAATTATGTGTTTCGAATAATCATATGATGTACTAACAAAACCTTCTTAAACGAAACATATCGCGTGGAACATCGTGTCAGAAAATTTTAACTGCATTCCTAATTCAAAATTTATTTATTTATTTATTTTATAAAACCATAAGGTAATACTTTAATATTGAAAAGCTATTATTTAATCATACAAAACATATTAATATTTATCATGTTAATTATTTTTAATTTTATCAGATGAAAATAATATTTACTAAAGTTATAAATATTAAATGTATTTATAAAAAAATAATTGCAAAAATGTTTCAATTCAAGTCTCATAGCCAAACAAATTTTCAAAAAAGTATTTCATAAATATTTTCAGATTCAAACAACAGCTCATAAAAACTAATTATTACATTAATTGCAATTACCACACTTTTACATACTCAGAGGTCAATCTCCTATTTTCTAAATGACTTTATCTCACTTTAATATGACAAAAACAAAAAATGAGAAATGGAGAGCCAAGCAATCACACCCTTATAAATTTGAGGGTGTGAAGTGTAAGTTTTTATTTCTTGGGCGAAAAGTGAGTAAATAAGTTATTTATGAGGATGCAAAATGTAATTTAGTCGATTTATTGTACTACTTAATAATTTAGGGGTGGTTGCGACGAAAACAGTGTGTCACCGGAGTAGGACCGTAGCCTGTGGGGGGGTACGCCTGCAATTTTGAAAACGACTGCCAATCAGCCATTTGGCATCTTGCATATTTTTTCACTCTCTCTTTTTCTTATTGACGTGATTATTTATTTCTTGACTTTTCATCTTTTGAATACGGTCTTTTACCAAACAAAACAGTCCCAGAAAAAGGAAAAAAGAAAAGGCACAGCATCGGTCTTTGGTGGGGACTCCCACATTGTATTATTTATTTAAACCGTTAAATAAATCAACCATAATTACACTTAAAAAAATCCATTTTACTTTATTTTATTTTTGAACTATGGAATATTTGAAGAGGATCCATCGTACACAAATAAATAATACTTACAAGCAACAACATAGAATAAATTTATCCATAAGAATTATAAACATATATACATGGCTTCAGCGTTTTGTCGTTGACTAATAAAACTGATAAAATTTAAAATGCATCAAGAATTAGGTGAAAATCAAATAATACACATATAAATTAATCAATCCAATGAAGTTGTTAGTTTGAGCATTGCCAAAATATTGTTGCAATTATCAGGTGACAAAGTTAAGTATCGTGTGCTAAAATAAATATTTTGTTTGAACAAACTTTTATTTTTATTAAAATAGTTATTCCATTTTTTCAGGAAAAAAAATGTGAAAGCCAAGTGCTCGTTTGGTTTTATTTTTAAATTCTATACTCACATTTTCAACTATTTGAAATTTGAAATATATATATTTTTTTTACATATTTTTTCCCAACATTATTTTTAATTTCATTCACGCAACACATTATTCAATAATTTATATATTTTTTTTCAATAATCTACGTATTTTCTTGTTCTATTTAATTATTTTTATCTCTCCACCTACAACCTACATCCTACAACCTACAACCTACAACCTACAACCTACAACCTATTAAATTTAATATAATCATTACTTTTTTAATAATTTATTTAAATGTAATTTTTTTGTCAACTCATTTTTACTAAAATTTGAAAATAATAAAAATAAAACCAAACAGGCGCTACAGTTTTATGTGGGTGATCAATTCAGATTCTTTGTTTTGCGCTTTAATGTCAACGAAAAATTCCTTTCAAAGTAACATAATTTCGCCATTGATACAATACTGTCGACGAAGGAATGTGCGCCACACAGACATTCAAACTTGAAAGGCACTGATTGCCAATAAGGACATATTTATATACAAGGGCATATTCCCGCCCAAATAAAAAGCTGTGGTTGACATCAAATGTGTGCTCCCATGAAATCTCAGCCGCTCGATGCGGGATCTTCACCAGATTCTCTACCATTATATTGTACTTTACTTTTTGTTTACTCAATTGGTCAATTTGCAACAGGAAACATTCTTTTCTATTGGACGCATATCACAGGCAATTTGCAACTCTAGGGATAGTTTGGTTGGCGTTATACGATGAGGTATAATATTTTTATTTTATTTTATTATTTATCTGATTGAAATGATAATGAATACTTAAATTTGTATGAATATCAAAAAATTATATTTATATGTGTAATTCTTATAATAAATTAATATATTACCTCATGAATTTATTTATCATATCAATTAAATTATATCTTATTAATAAAAAATCACACAAATTATTACATAATAAATAATCATGAGATAACTTAAAAATTTAACCAAACTAGCAGAAGGGTTAAAAGCAAAAAGGGTTATGTATAAATATGAAATCCATTAATTTTTTAATTTATTTATAATATTTATAAAACATGGGACTGTGATAACTAAATTGGAATATTTTATAACAAGTTAACAAAATTAATTTTATTCTTAAATGTAATGATAAGATAATATTTCTTTTCCGTAACCTTTTTTTTGTGTGTCTCTCTCTCTCTCTCTCTCTCTCTCTCTCTCTCTAGTTTTACCTTTGTTTTCTTTTTTCTTCAATTATTGCACTTTATCATTTTTTTTATTTTATCTTAAAAATTCAACACTACAAAAAAATATATAATATTAATAAAAAAATAATAAGTGATAAAGTAAATTTTTTTAATAATAACATACATTTTTCTTGTCATTAATAATAATTTTTAAGTAACAACAATTTTTATCTTGTCACAAAATAACTGAATAATGACAAAAATCAATATTTTAAGTTATTATTATTAACAATTAGCAACGCTCCTATGGTGATGACTTAGTGACAATAAAAATTGTTACTACAATTTACGGCAAAATTTTCATTGTGACTATAGGTATGTCACCAATTATCTATGGTGACAACTCTAATACTATTCTTGCAACTATTTAGTTTGTAAAAATTATTATGGTGACACAATTTATTTATTTATTTATTGTTACCTACTATACAAAATTGTGATAATTTTTACATTGTCACTTTTTACTTTGACACCAATCTATTTTTTTTATTTATAATGCAAATACAAACATTGCAATATTAAGAAAAGTATAGCATTATATAAAAATATAAACAATTTTTTCTAACTCTTTTATGCAATAAAATTTTTAAAACACCTATAGAATATGCTAGAATTGTTAATTCGTATAAGAGTAGAGTAAAATCAAAATTGAGTATTGTTGACATACAATAGAGAAAATAAATTATTTATATTGTTGAGTAAAATAAACTATTCAAAAAAGAAGAAGAAGAAGATATATTGTCGACATACAGTAAAAGTGCAAAAATTATAACTAGTTTATTTTATTTATATTAGCTTTTTTCCTTAAGATTTTACTTATTTATTATTGGAGGTCATATTTAATTTCTCTTCCTAAAGTATTTCAATAAACATCCCCCACTTTTGGTGATAGTTACTTAAACTGTTTGATGACACTCTGTAACAATCAATATTAGAATATTCCGAAAGACGTGGCACTACAGAGCATTAAGCGCAATGTAATTATTGACATTATTATTAGTCTGATTAAAGTAATATAATATTACAATCTTGAGTCTGCATTATTGAAATAGTCTACATCAAATGCACAAGTTGGTTAAATTATAATTTATTATAAGCTTAAAATAACGTGTATGGGTGGATTTTCCATGCGTACAAGTAAGACTAGTTTTGATGTATAAAACATTTCACAAATTATGTTCAGATTGAAAATTTTAAGTTCTAGAAAATAACAAAATATAGACAGTAATTTTCAATTTATATGTTTGATAATTTTTAATTTTATTGATACTTTAATAAAATTGGGACGACAGACTTATATGTTTCGAACAATAATTATTAGTAGATTGGAAAAACAAACTCATTTTTTGAAAAATAGTATAGGTTAAATTAAATATAGTTAAGAAATAAATGCTATAGCTCCGTCCAATATGGGTTTATATAGTGATAGGCCGTCCCAATAGAAAAATAAATTTATAATAATTAAAAACTATTTTATAAATTTAAAATTCTTAATTCTTAACGAATTTGATTTGGACATCTATAAAAAAATGAAAGGATTGCTTAAAAATAGCCACGAACGAATTAGAGTGCAAAATCCAATTCACATTATCTGCATTAATTAAACAGAAGAAGAAAATTAAAAAGGACAGGGGAAAAGTCTTCTTCCCTTTTTCCCATTTCCCAATTTCCCATTTCCCTGTCGACAAACTAACATTCCATTTCATTGCAAGGCCCCCAGGAATAAACCCCTGCTCATAATTTTCCCTCAAAATTCCGGAAGAAAATTTAATTCTATCTTCCTTTACCCTTCTCCCTACTCTTTTCATATTTTGATGAGAAACGTGGCATGGGCTGGGGAGAGAATTAAATGGCTATGAGGAAGCTGTGTGATCACCACCGTAGACATACAAGAATTGCGTCTATAGAACAAATTCGAGAAGGGGCAGAGCCCTATGTGTGGATGATATGGATGAGTTGCCGGGAGCTCTGGGGACAAGTGCGAGCTTGGCTTTGAGATTGGGACAGACCATTTTTGCTGTTGCTTCATTGCTCTTCATGTGTTTGGATGTGGAGTTCTACAGTTACACTGCCTTCTGGTAATTTAGATTTTTTTTTCCTTCCCTTGATTCTTGTAGGTCCTTTTGTTGTTGCTGGTTTTCAAGTCTGTCTTCATTTCTGGTTGATTATGAATACTAATTATCTGTTAATCGAATATGTAACATGGCCCTTTTCTCTGTTTATCAGTATGTTTTCTTTTATTATGTATTTGAAGTTTGTTTACAAACTTTTTGATGATATGCTTGAGTTCATATGGGTGAAGTTGAGCTGATCACAAGATTTATGTGATAAGAATAGCCAAAGAGGTCTTGATGAAATTTACAAAAAACTTCGTGTTCTAAGTGTTGGTTTTTGTCGGTGGAATATAACTAGATGACAGCTATCCTTTGACATCTTTTGAGAGGCATTATTAAGTGCTCAGCATCAGATAGGGATGGAGGGCAAAGACGGGCAAGGAAAAAAAAGAAAAAAAGAAGGAATTTTGGGACGTAGAAGAGGTCAATGAGATTGTGCACTTAAATTATGGGAGTGCCTCGTGACTGTTCTATTTACCGAGGGGAAGGTGGGTTTAAGTTTCTGTGGTCGCCTTTGTGCGGTTTCCAAAATCGAGTTGAAGGAATCAGTTTCCATATGTATGATAACAAGATGCAAGAAGAGAAAGATCTTACATTAATCTTTGTCCCTTATATCTCTTGTCCAGTACATGCCCCAAGTTTTAGTTCCAATGCATATATATACACCTCATCAGAGAGTGATCTGTCTGTTGCTCAACTTGATTGAAAATTATTCTTACTTCTTGTTTGCTCATAAATTAAGCTGCCATCACCATAATTTTATGCTTGGAAGAGTGTGTTTTTTGGCAAAATGCAGCACACTTCGTGTGGCTTTCTAATACATTACAAAGATAACTGGTCTTTGCCATTGATTTGAGTGGGTGCTCTGAGAAACATCAATGGAGTGATTAGGACAAGACTCTAGCCAACGAAGACTGTAGATGGGAATAAATTTGAGTTTTAACTCATGGGACGCAATAATAACTGAATCTTCTGGTTTATCCGAGACAGTCTTTTGGTGCATTACCATGAACAAAACCCCAGCAGAGAGGGTATATGAACTTTGTGATAGAGAGACATTCCTAGCTAAGGTCACATTCGAAGACATACTGTTGTGAGATTTCTAAGACAGACCTCTCATGGGAAGTCATTTGAATTCCACTCATGCAGTCGTCAACCTACTCAAGTCTAAAGATTCTGAAATGTAAAACGTTCTGATAAAACTTCACGGTTGCTTTTGTTACTTTCAAGACACAGTTGCTAAATTTTATGGGTCTACCTCCTTCATCATCATTATGATCATATATCTTTGTTTTACCGCATAGCAACACTTTGAGAGGATCTACTGCCGTGTGCTCCCCAAATTCTTCACTTGCTATTTGCTGCTGTCAGTTCTAGTTATTGCAGAAGCCTGAGTTGTTCGTACTGCCACTGATGTTGTTGATTGAATTGTTACTTTCAAACAGTTGTTTTCCATTGTGCTTTTATTTTTCATACAAGATAATAAATGACTTGTCTGCAAAATTAAGTTCTAGTCTTCATTCTGCTTGCAGCTTCTTGGTAACCATTATGGGCTTGGTAATTCCGTGGAGCTTGACTTTAGCAGTGGTGGATGTGTTCTCAGTTTTTGTTAAGCGACCAGCTCGTCAACATGGGATACTTACAATTGTTGTCATAGGAGATTGGGTAGAAATCTTATCAATTTGATATTTATCCTCATATTTCACGTCAGTTACACAACAATAACAATAGATGATATGTTTCTTTCACAGGTCCTCTCGCTTTTTTCCCTAGCAGCATCTTGTTCAACGGCTAGTGTGACTAGTCTTTTGCTTGCTTCTGAAGGATTCTGCAGCAGAAAGTTATGCAGGAGATACCAACTGTCTGCCGCTATGGCCTTCATGTCATGGTTTCTATCAATGTCCTCTTCCCTATTCAATCTTTGGCTTCTTCCTTCTGTGTAGTTCATCTGTGTCCAATTCCAGCCATTTGGAATGTATAGAAATTTAATCGAAATCCCATGAATTTCGTTGTTTAGAATTTGTATTTATAGTGCTTATCATTTTAGTCTTGTAAGTGTACAGTTATCTGGTGTTGCCCCATGATATTTGTAATAAAAAACGCCGGCAAAACTTATAGCTCTGGGTATCCAAATTGGTTTAGAAAATGAATTGATTTTGAACTGATACTCTTGACAGGGAATCAGCCCATTTCCACTCTCATTGTGTGCCTCAATTAAATATTTATACCTTTGGTGATTACTGGAGTTCTGATTGCATTTTAGATCTTATATTTTATTTTATATTTCATTTCTTATTCAACTTATTGAATACATATCAAATATATTTGATTCCAAATCAATTATTCTATAAAGAAATATTTAATATATTTTTTATGTATTTATAAAATAAAATATAAATTGAAATAAAAAATTCAAACTGTTTTTATTGAAACTTGAAACGCTTAGAAACCACTACTGTTATTGTTCGAAGCTAGGCATGGGTCAACTCCCAACTAGTTAAATTACCAATTTTTTAGTTGCTTTAATATGATTGGGTTTGGATTTGTTTTACATGGATAACTTTTGGAAATATTTGTGAATCAATTTTACTCATTGTGGAGTTCGATTGTATTTTATTAATCCCGTTGATATTCTAATGTAGTACCAAGCATTTTGTTTGGTTGAATGTGATTTGACAGGAGAAGTTACGCTTTATTTGGATGTGAATTGAGGTATTTTTTCAAAATTTTTTAGGAGAATGGGTTTTAAAATGTGGGACTGGGGAATGTGATGATTGTTTGTTTGTGTTTTGAGAAGTAGGCAGAAAATGAATTGGAAGAAAATGATTTATTTGTTTGTGTTTGGGGGAACAAGATATCACATTAATAATTTTTTTGTTGGGTTTGTAAGATGAAATAAGTATTTTAAAATTATTTATATATGCGTATATATAGATTGTATAAATGGTAGTATGTATATATATTTGTAATGATGATACAATTGATTGAAATTTTGGAGAATGTGTTGAGAGTGTGAACAGTAGAATTTTTGGGGGGATTAATTTTACAGTTTAGGAGGGGGGTTTGGAAATGTGTATTATTTATTTGTTTAAATTTTAGAAGTTAAAAAAATGTATTGAGAGTTTGTAAATAAACAAGCCCCTAAAAATTGTCAAAAATATGCTTATAATATGGTTAATGTCCCAAAAAAGAATTAAGGTATTTATAATTGGGGGGCGAATTTGTCAGATAAAATAATAAGATGGCCATCAAAAAAGTGTAGAATCTGGGAGGTGGATATGTCCTTATACGGATCATGGATTGACTTAAATTGAACTCAACCCCCATAGAAATCTCTATTCTAATGATATAGGTTTATTTCTTTTTTCTCTTCTGCATAGTTTTAACCATTTTTAATCCATCACAAATAATTCTATATTTTTATTTGACAAAATTATTTATTAAATTTAATAAAAGAGCTTAATATTTAAAACCAGAATAAAGAAACTATAAAGTAACATATAAAAAAAAACTTATAAACGAATAATTTTATTTTGATAACTTTTTACAGAGGAATAATTTGACCTTTTAAAATAATTCTATGTTACCCATGTTCATGAGATTGTAATCAAATAAGGGATTTATTTCTTTCTCATTCTCTGTATATAAAGCATATAATATTATTTTTGTATAATATCATCTATTTTTCATCTTCACTCCAATTATACGTCATTCTAGTCTTGCAGTTGCATATCAACTACTAAAAAAATGCCTTTTGCGACCGAATTTGAGATGGATTTTGCAACAAAAAAAATCCGTTGCAAAATCTTTGGTCACAAAAATTTGCGACGGATTTTGCGATGAAAATTTCGACGCAAATTTCCGATGGATTTTTTCTGTCGTAAATTTGGTAATTATTGCTAAAAAAAAAATTTACGATGGGAAGTTTTTTTAAAAAAAATATACACATTCTATCAAATTAAAACCTATAATTACCCAATATCAATAATTATTTGTATTACATACTGATCATCCTATGCACTAATATTTAAATATTATTTTACATCAAATCACAATAATTTTATATCACAATAAAAATCAATAGATAATATTGTTCAATA
>JACGDI010002003.1:366615-410525 GCA_014898725.1 Jacaranda copaia
ATTACTCCTCGAATGGGCAGGCGATCTTCGTGGGCAGGTTTTTTCCCCTATCCTCTCTCCTCGAACTACACGACCTTTCTCTATCGAAGTTCGATTAGTTTTGCCCCCTTTGACCTGTGCGTCCATGGCCATGTACTTTTTGAGATGGTCTTGTCTAATGAGCCTGTCGATTTCATCCTGAAGATTGAAGCATTCGTCTGTGTCATGTCCCTTTTGTTTATAAAAGTAGCTGTACTTCTTCAACTTTTTCATTGCTTCAGTCTTCATCAGTTCCTCAGTTTCTTGAGGAGATTGTCATGCTGGATGGCATACACGACCCCTCTTCTTAGGATATTCAGTGGGGTGTAGTTGTGGAAGTGCTTTATTGGAGATCGACCTTTCTCTATGTGTTTATAGTCGTCTCTTTTCTTTTTCTTTTTATTGACCATAGGATTTTTAAACTTCAATGTATTCATCTCCTCCTAGGTCATATATCTCTCTTTCAGGTCGAGTAATTCCTCTATCGACCTCCGGTGCTCGCGCACCAATGCATTGGTGCAATCTTTATGTCTAAGTCTCAAGAACAACACATTGATTATGAATTTGATCTTAGGGTTGTTTATCTTCAGTATCTCCATGTTGAACCTCGTGAAGAGGTTACAGAGAGACTCCCCCTCATTCTTCTTGATGGTATGGAGGTAAGTATGGGGGAGTTTCACTTTTCTCCAGCTTAACAAACCAATTGAGAGCAATGCCCTGGAAAGTAGTCATCAGGATCTTAGCGTGGATATATTCATTATGCCAATGTAACTGCATCATATGCTCAAACTACATTAAGTGCTCGTTAGGGTCTGTCGAGCTGTCGTACCTTGGTAGTGTAGTTGGAACCTTGGCATCAACAGCAATGCACTCATCGAAAATCTCCTAGATGAAAGGGAAACCTCTTTCTCGAAGAGATATTTAGGAGCTATCTAGGTTGGGCATCCAGTCAGTATTTTTCCTTGAAATCTCAGCAAGGCATCTATTTAATTGTTGAATTTGGTGGGAAACTTTTTCCCACTCATCCCGATCAGCTTGAGTGGCATTCTGATCAAAATGAGATCTCGCGCGCTCGATCCTATCATACTACGGGGCTCGAATAAGCTGAGCCTCGTGGTCCGTAAAATCTTCCTTCTTTATGTAATGGTCACATCTGGAGGACCCTATCGTGCTGTGGGGATCAATTAGGTCGAACGTGGTGGTCCACAAAGTTAATGATTTTCTCCCTTAACCGTGGTCGCCCCCTCTCTCCTTAGGGGCATTTAGGGCTGGCTTCACGTCTAACTGGTGGTTGCCTGGATTCTTGACAACCACAACTATCCCGAGGGGACCTTTCTTCTAGCGGAAGCAGTTGCAAAGTGGCACTGCCAACGAAGGCCGGCACATTAGTGTGCCTATTTAATGCAGCAAAATGATGAACCAAGATTTGGGTGGACATTTCTTCACTTATCAATTGCATTAGTTGAAGCATAGTCAATGTTACAACTTCTTCTTAGCGGCGTTAGGGCTTGGAGCATGTGAACCTTGCTGGGGCAGAGAGGGAGGTAAGGATGCAGATCTCTTGTTATCCTCCCTCTCTAATATAGCTCTTCTTATGTTCACCATTTTCCAATTGCAATCTTAAGGTTTCCTATAGACAGCGCCAAAATGATGAGGTTGAAAGTTGTATATAGTAAAAATGGTGATGTTTGGGCTGATTCGACCAAGGAGGTCAAACAATCTAACAATAATATTTCTCAAGATTTGAGATTTGCAACGAACAACAAACGTTAAACTAGCCAAAGTGCCCCCAACGAAGGCACTCCAATGCTCAAGTTAGTTTTGATTGAAATAAGGTAATTGAACAGAAGAGTAAGAGTGTACAATGTATTTAGCATTACTTGGAGTGTGGTTGAAAGTGAGATATTTATAACTTTCTCCTAGTATGTAATAGGTCTAAGATGCTCCTATCATATGTAGAGGGCTCTTGTCTATGTTTGGGAGTTATTGGTCATTTTCAATCTCGGTACTATTTCAGGTAGCATCATCTCCTGGTTTTCAAGATGAATAGTACTCTGGTGATGCACCCCCTGCTAGAGTTGGTAGAAGAGACTGTATTGGGTGACACGCCCCATTAATGCGGAGGTATGCTGCTTGTTATAGCATTAAATGTACCCAAAATATAAGTCAGCGTTGGAGTGAGCACTTTGATCGATAAAGATCAAATAGACAAGATGATTGATGAGAGAGATGGTTGACTAGGTCAAGTGACTTGAAGCCTCATGTTGGGTATGGTCGACCAAGCGGTTCTAGTTGAGTGGATTGGCCCAGTTAGGTCCAGAGGTGATGTTGGGTTATACATGTTAAGTGGACCTAGAAGCTTTCTCTGAGGTTGATAGCTTGTTGGGCTGCGCTTGTTGGATTATTCCATATCAGGTTGTTAATGGGGTCGGATTTGAATCGGATCATGCTGGGTCCAAATCCAAATTCAACACTGATATGCTATATTTGAATCTGACTCAAAATCCTACAGGATTTTGACTATTGTAACCATATCCGGATCCATACAAAATCGAATATCCAAAAAAAGATCCGAATTCGAATACTCCCAAAAATTATATATTTGTTATTTTTCTAAAAAATTAGTAGAATCTAAATTCAAACATTCATCCTTAAAAAAACATACACACAACATATTAACAAATAAATTTTTAAGAAATAAATTTTTAAGTTTATTTATCATATAAAAGTAATAATAAAATATAACTTAATCATATTCATTAATCATATTATTGTATGTTAGGTTCTACTATTGATAATAGTACTTATTTGACACTATAAATGCATATGTACTTGATTTTTCAATCAATTAATTATAAACTTAAAGTTTTTTTTTTAAAAAAACATTTTAATCAAATTGAGATTTTTATTGCATTTTTTTATATTACAACATTCAACTCTTGCTTATTATTTTTCCTACATTATTTTTTGTTAAAACAATAGAGAAACAAATGATGCAATTATGATAAAAATAACCTCAAAATATAAAATTTTATATGAAAATCAACTAATTTGATATATTGAATAGGAGCTCATTACTTTTTTGATCTAAAAATTCATTTTGGCGTTGCTATAAAACCCAACATATATATATGTATAATACTATATATATACATATAATATTATATATATTTAGATTCAGATTATTAATGGATCGGATTGAGTCAAATTCATATTCGTTTCATTTATTTTGGATTATAAATTTTTTTAATTAAATCATATTTATCAAATCTTTTATCGGGTAAAAATTAAAAATAACCAAATTAAATTTAGATTGAATTTGAATTAAAATTTGCCCAATTGACAACTCTTTACCAATATATGCAATTCTGGGAAGCTCGGCCTGGGCCGGTCCCATCTGGTTACAGTCAAAACTGTTTGCTATTCTGTGGATCATGGGCCACAACCAATTTTCTAACTCAATTTTTTTTTTTTATGTGCAGACATTTTAATTGAATTCTAGGGACATGCTATATGATTATATTTTCACCACATATAATACACCATAAAATATAAATCGTATCAAAATCTAGGCTATATGGGAAATTCAATAGGGTATTATTGAATTGTACCAAATAAAGGAAATATATATTTATTTTTATATTTGTGTGTGTATAGATATTATATTCAAGAGGAAATTAATAAAATGTTTAGGTCCAACTCCACAGCATTCATACATGGAGGTGGAATTGCCAGTTGGTGACCCTGCTCAAAATGCCCTAATTATCAGCTATATACGGCCTATCCATTAAATTTAGCAAAGACTATGTAGTTGAGGGGATACGGTGGTTTAGTATCAGTTTGATTTTGTTTTTAACATCACTTTTATTTTCTCTTAAAAATAAAAATAGAAAGTTATTAATTTTTTTCTTTATTTTCGTAGGTATTTTCATTCTCAATACATTTTTTTAAACACACTCTTACACTCTTTTTTAATTTTCACACTTTATTTTCTCCTACTCTCATTTACACAACTTTTAATACAAAAATACAAATATTCAAAGAAAACTTATTTTTAACCCTATATAATCATTTCATTTTAAATAAAATATTTAAATTATATTTTATTTTCAAAATCATACTTATAACTAACTTTTTATTACTTATTTTTATCAATAAATAAAAATACCTCAAAAAAATAAAATCAAACCACCTCTTATTGAGATTCACCAGCTTTATTTCAATTTCACACAGTTTTGTCATTTATTTGTATTTTTTGAGGTGGTCGATTGAATGTGAGGACAAATTTATTCATTCATTAATTTCATAATTATTATTAGGGGTGTCAATTCGTGCAGATTGAGTGGGTTTGGATTAAATTGAAGTAGGAATATAATATAAAAAAATTAAACCCAAATCCAACATAATTCGATGTTAAATCCAAAAGGTTCAACTCTAACATGATCCATAAAATTTCGTGTCAAGTTTGAGTTGATCTGATTTTTAGTTAGGTCACCAAAAAACCTGATAAATCTGACCCCACCCCACCTAATCCAACTTGATTTATTTATTTTATTTTTCATATTTATAAATTTCAACACATAATTGAGTAAAAGTTTGATTTACAATAAAATCTAAAATTTGGCCTAATAATTAAGGGAACACACGACAAACAACAGTAGTGCAATAGGGGTGCATGGCGGTTGAGGAAGTTAGGTTTTCTCTATTTTTTTAGAGTAGGAGGAGAGGAGGGTTATGCTTGATGATTATATGTTGCACATCGATAGAGGAGGTTGAAGTTTCTGTATTTTTTGGAGCAGAAGGTGATGAGGGTTATATTTGTTTGGTAATTTGATCAATAATTTTTTAATTGGAAGAATGAAACTGTTATTACTTATTTGTTAATAATGTTATTATAATTTATAAAATTTATAAATTGTAATTGAATTTTTAAAATTTATATTTTTGGATATATCTCACTTATATTTTATTTTAATTAGTTAAATTTTTTAAGTAGGTCGGATTGAGTCAGGTTTATTAAATTATTGAATCACCTATTTATTTTTTTCAGGTTACGCGGATTGATCTGAAAATAACTCAACTTCTTTTTTCCTTCGAATTATTTTCGAATCTGACTTAATTTGACTTGAACCCAAAAATTTTAAATTCAAATCTTTTTTTTTTAAATAAATTATTATTAGATCATCAAATTGGTTCTGATTTTGATACCTTTAATTATTATTGCAGCTGAGGCTCTATAAATTTTATTGGAACCAATCGCATACGCCTTTAATTTCTGAATTGACAGGTCAAATCAGCACACGTGCATGCATCCAGCGCAGCTAGGTAGCTAGCCAGTTCCGATGACTATAGATCTTGTCCCCTCCTATTCAACAAGAGAAATACACAAAATAATGGTGGAAATTTTTCTTTATATTTTTTATTAGAATTGAGAAAATTTTTCGACCCCTTCTTTAATATCATGATATGAGAATGAAGGAAAGATGCATTCCGGCCTTGCAATTAAGAAAGAAACCCTGCACACTTTAGGACTCGCACTTTTTTCTGCCCTTGTTAAAAAGGAATTCCTCCACACTCTACTCTTTTCATGAGGTCGAGATATTCCTCCATGACCTGCAATTTCAAATATTCATTGAAGATATTGATACATGATTTCATCCTAAAAAATTATTTAAATTTAAAAAGATGAATTTAACCCAACACCCTCATATAAATATCTACATTCACAAAACAGTGAATGTGTGAGTTTTATTAATAATTTATTGCTTCTCTATTTCAATGTTTTAATCTTTACTAACTTAAGTGGGAAGAGTTTTTGTTGGATTAAGCAATGATTCTAGCGCTTCAATCAATTTAATCAGATCTCAAATTTAATCTGCTTGTAACCAAAAAAAAAAAAATGATGGGCCACAGATAGATTTTCCGTAAACTAAACTTATTCAACAACAGCGAATCATTTTTCATTTCATCTATGCTCAAGCTACATATTGCCAACTGAAGAATAAAAAACATGACACAATTAAAAATGCAATATTATAAAGATAGCATATGGCTTTAATTCGGCCTACTTTATATTGTCTTAACTCTTAATTACAAAATTATACATAATCATATGATTGATGACCCGAGGAAAATTCACGATGGAGGAAAAATTATTTGTCAATCGTCACAGTCTTCATTGTAGATAAATGTAATCATTTGTTAAATTGTAGAAGGAAAAGGCAGTTTTAGGGAAAATCTAGCTATATAATTCTCAGATCTAATTAAAACGTGTTTTGCTGATGCTTGGCATGTGAAGGAAGCTTCAAGGATATATATGACATGCAAGTGCATTGGCCCACCTTAAAATGATGATTGGAAGCAATCACTTTATTTGAATTTAAAGCTAATTCATGTCCCCAAGTATATTTGGTCCAACAAGAAAGCCAATGCACATTTTTATATGTGCTTTAAAGATAATATATTTGGACTAAAAGGGCAGCATCATAGCTAATGATGCCTAAGATTCGGAGAGAGGCCATGTTTTGGACGAAAACCAACCTTACGACTTGTTTCACTTATATTTCAAATTGCTTTCTTGGTAGGTTACATAATATTTGGCCGGTACTCTCAGTTAGATTCTATTCCCAATCTTTTTGCTCATCTTTTCTCTTTTATTTGGTTTTGGTAGGCTTAGCCCTACCATTAAAATTATTAAAAAGATAAAAATATCCTTTCAAAACAAAATTATAAAACAAGTTAAAAAAATCTATATCTTTTAATACAGGTTCAATCCAATTTCAAGCTCGATCTCATGTTAACAGTTCAATATGCTGATATTGTCATGTTTCCCATTTAATTGACCAAATCAATGCAAAATCACTCTGATCACACCCATTCTTTTTTTACCTTTTCAATCATTTGTGGAACTCAAATTTATTTTTTCTCAATACGAATACTAATTTGACCACGAATATTCCTAAATTCGTTGGACTCGAAATCAGGTTTTCTTTCAAACTCATTGTTATTCACAAGTAGGCCCAACAAAAAGACCAATAAAATTCAAATTCATAGGTGTTTAAAAGTATTTTGTATCAATTTTACTGAATGAATTTTTAGTTTGCATGCGCGGCGTGTGGCAAGTAAATGGAAAAACCCAATCGAACCCTAACAGGACAGGTCATGCCGGTAAGCAGTGGTCGGGTTGTTGGGAATTCAGGTTCTAAACATCCACCACTTGCTTGTCTCTAAGTCTAACACCATCAGGCCGCTTATGCCAATTAAAAAGGCCACCCGTTTTCTACGTGTCTTTCTGCATGTTTTGGAGCTCAGCTTATAAGGCTCGTGGACTTGCCATGTTTCTTAACCTTTTGATACAACAACCCTTCTTATTCAATGAAACTACAAAACTGCCACGACTACGAGTTTATAAATTGATATAGTTAAGTTAATTTTGAAATTATAAGTTAATCCTATTCATATGTACATAAGATTATACATATAGATTAACTTAATATGTATATACACACATAAGATTATATATATAATCTTATGTATGTGTACATATAGATGTGTGTGTGTGCATGTAATTTATATACATACTTATATATATAATTACATGTATATAAATTAACTACTAAATTTTATTTTGCACTTATTAAACCTCAATACAAATTTGTGAAAACATTAAACAAAAAAATACAACTCAAAATCATGATATAACAATTAAAACCGTTGCATATCGTATGTTTCATTAAGAAAATCAGAAAAGATTATTAAGAACTTCTTAAAATAAATTTGTTTTTAACAAATTCATTAAACTATTTCCCAGTCCAAAATATCTATTCCATCATATTTTTCATCTAAAAAAACCAACAACTATTTTTTTTAACTAAAATGCCCTTAACTTATTATTAAATTTAGAAATTTTATGAGTTAGCTTTCTCAGTAGAAAAATTTTCTTGAGATTGTTCAAATTGATATATCAATGATGATTCTAAATTTAATAAATGTAAATCAAATAAATGAATACATTTTAAGAATATTAAATTTTAAGTATTAATAAATAAAATTTTTCTTAATATAAAAAAAATGCAAGGGTAATTTCTTCCAATATTAATGATTGGGTGTAACGCCCCGGCTATGAGGCACTTGCTTTTGACCGAGGTGCTATCTACCTTATACCACCACTCTTACCATAACAAAAAATACATTCCCCAAAATTTCAAAGTAATTAACTTCTACAACAACATTTATCCGGTGTCGAGTTCTGAATCAAAATATCCTGAATGGCACTTAACATTTTTATCACCCTCATTGCCTCATGTGTTGCCTGGGAATCTATCTTCGTTGCTTGATTCTATTTGGGATAAAGAACAAAAGAAACAATAAAACAACATAAGTCCGAATGACTTAGTAAGATAATTTAGTCATAATAACAAAATGACAATTTCACAAATAGTAAAGGTAAGTAGGAGCATAAATATTTTTAGAAATTGTAAGAGAAGGTTCTAGTCAAATTTAAGGATGACCTATCTCACCATCGTCCCATACCAGTAATGAGACCTCACAAAATTCACTGTCACTCATAGAAGTTAAATTTCAGTTATGATCAAAAAGGTCAACGTGGCAGTTGAATAATCATTTGCTTTTGTCAAACATTCAAGATTCAAAGCATAAGCACTAGGAATATCAATTACAACTTGGTGAACATTTCCAAGTAAAAGAAGTTGTTGGCAATTCTTCTACCTTGTCCCTTCACTTTCGAAAACACGAAAATTCTTTTCCCTTCAAATTCCCAAGTGATCAACTCGGATAATGTACTATGAGATAGGATAACAGTAATAAGGTATCAGCCAGAGACCAGCCACCATTGGTTTGTACCACCTGGTCATCTTTCGGTATTGATCTCAGGGCATATCCCCAAGGGTATTAGTCATGTTCACTGATAAAACAAAATGTATCGAACAATATTTCACAGCACAAATCAAAACGTCATGTTATCATTACAAACAAATCCAACACCACACTAGTTTCCAAGAAGACATGGTGATACAGCATATATTTCAAAATCACTTTTCAGCTTTCTCAACATAATCGCCAATTTTAGATAAAGCAATATCAAGCAAAATTGACTAAAAGTGCTTAGTGAGAAGAGGTAATGTGGAGTACTATTTTCACAAGCAGTTATTTACTCAAAATTTGTGTGTACACACAAAAGTTAATAATTTTAGACAAGAATAAATCTCATGTGAGCATAGTTCAATAACCATTGATAAAAAGACAAGAGGCAGAATCAAGATTATCGCAATAGCCAAGAGTTGATAAATAATATAGAATAACAGCAGCAACGATCGGTTTCAATACCAATAGAATCAGGTAATAGTGATACAATAACAACTACATATGTTCTTTTCCTAGCAATGAAAGCTAATGTAAGCTCACTTGGCAAAGGTAGAAAAATTCCTAATCGTGTAGTCGCTTAGTTTCTGGCTTCCTAGTCCACCTAAGAACTATCATAAGATTGCTTGAGTTATCATTCTGTCACTCTTCTAAGCCTCAACTATAAATATAACGAACATCTTTATCAACTTAAAGGTATTCTAACATAGTCTTTACAATTCATAGATGCTTAAACAGTTCATAACCTTGTTTCCCAATTGATTTAAAGTTTAAAGTAAATAAAATAAACCTAACACCGATTACAATATCTGACTTTTAATTCTTAATACACTTAAATATTCTCTTCAAGTTTCTCACTTACTTTAATTGTTTAGTCATAATTCTCAAATTTCATATTACCCTTAAATGTCCAAGGTAATCGCCTGTCATAGTTCTTAACTCGACAAGTTGGTAAATTGATTGTCAAAACCTTATTTAAAATCCCAACAACAAACTAATAATTCTTCCAAGCCTATTGAATTCAATACTATATTAATTATAAGATTAATCTACAACCTTAGGTTGAATCACAGTTCAACAATCCTAATTTAGGTCACAATTAACTTCATTCGAAAATCTAATTACATTCAACAAATTAATTGAATTAAAATTCGACTATTAAAATTTACCCAAATTGGGTTGAACCAAACCCAATTTTAAGCCGAGGTTGGTACTGTTGAAACCAAAATGAAAAATTGGGCTAATAGGAGTAAAGTCCTCCGCCATGCGCTGTTGCTGATCACCATGCGATCCCACTGATCTTCCACTCGCCGCCGTCGGAGATGAAGCAGCCTCACCACCAAATGTGTCTAAGCTCCAAGAGCAAAACCCCCCAAAGCAATTTCCAATTCCGACCACAATAAGCTAGTCAATTGGCCACTTGAAGTGGCGATGAACCTTACTCACCGCTGCACGCCACCACCTTAAATTCCTCGGCCACCACTGGTTAAAACCCAAAATTGGCATCACCAAAAGTTTGCCCATGACATTCCGACCAAGACCCACACCAGCCCACCTGGAACTCATCACCGGGAAACTCAAGCCCACCACACTCGCCGCCAGTCTCCGTCGGCCCCCCTTTTTTTTACCATTTCACTGATTGTTTTTAGTCAAGATTGGTATGGTTGTGCTCCTCTCAGCTAGAGGAAGTCAATCGTGGTTTTAGTTTCAAGTTTCGTGGTCATTTTCCAGTGATTCATCGGCAGGGAAGCTTTTGGGCCATTTTTAGAAATTTGAGAAAATTCTGTCCTCAATTATATATATACAAACCTATTTTTCGGCCTTTTCAATTCAACCCCAAACTTTCTGACCGTCCCCCTTTTCACCCCAAAACTTATAACCGCCTCACACTTTGGTCCCTAACTTTCAATTAAGTCCTCCAACTTTCAACTCTTACACATTAACCCCCAAAATTTCTGTTTATGTGCAATTGGGTGCAACTAGTTTATTTTAAGGTCCTCAAACTTTGAATTTATTCACATTGACCCCCTAACTATAGAATTTGTTTTTAACAATCAAGCCCTTTTCTTATTTACAATTAAATCCCTTAATTTTTTCATTTCTACCTAAACTTTAATTAATTAAATTTCAATCAATTTAAATTAATATTCCAAAAATCGTGGTGTTACATTGGGTGTTTTTTGGAATAAAAATTTTGTGTAATAAATTTTTAAAATTAAAAAATTAATTTTAATATTTTTTAGATATAAAGAAATTATTCTAAGGATTTTATAGTAATTTTCTCAAAAAACCATCTTGTCCATCAATTTCCAATTAAATTTTCAGAATTATCCCTTTTAAAAATGTATCTTAAAATTTGTGTACTTTAAATCATATTAAAATTTTTTATTATTTTAAATTATTTTATTAAATATAATAACGAATAATTAATTGATTGAAACAATTCTTTTATTGTTTCAAATAATCATTGGTCCTTCTTGACAGTGAACATTGTTACAGAGCGCAAAAGAGGGGAAAAAGAAAAAGAAAAAGAAATAACAGTAATCTGAGTAAATAAAAACAAGGTAATAAGTTTAACAAGTCCAAACAAAGTTGGGGTGAATTGCTGTTTACACCCCCCATAAAAGTTGAAATTGACAGAAAACTCCTTAAAATAAGAAAATAGGCACCAAATCCTCTTGCGAAAAAACAACAATAAGCATCGTGACTCCTTCTGTCCGCAAGTGTAATTTACTCGCAGGTTTTGCAATTGGAGTATGCGTTTTGGCATATATTTTGTCCATTTTACCTTTATTGTTGAATATATAAGAGGAGGGCGAAATATTTATATATTTTTTATTTTTGTTCGTTTCTTCTCTTATTTCTTAAAATTATACCAAAAAAATAAATTCTTAATTTTATATAATTTAACTTTTAATTCTTAATTTTAATTTTATATGCATATTTTCTTATTTCCCTTATTTTCTATTATTTCATTAAGCTAAAATACTTACTGAATCTATACTATTATAAAAAGGAAAGTATTTTTGTGTCTAAAATGAAAGCTATGATACCAAATTTACCCTTTTACTTATTCAATATTCATAAACATTTATATACACAAATAACCATCATTTATTTAAAAACTTCTACTATTTACTTATTTTAACTAATTTAAATATTTTTCTTTAATCTAATATTGAATTATAAAAATTTTACTTTAAGTGAGTGATATTTTCACGATTATTCAAATCATAAGTCTATTTTTGTGATACATGTTAATTTTTAGCATAATAAATGTGAATATATATATATATAATATGATTAATCAAAAGTATTTTATGCAGGCAATTAATTGCTAGTATTGAAAAAAAAACTTACTTAATATTGAAAAATATATTATTTCTATTAGATTAAGTTTATTAATTAAGTTTATTGAATTTTCATTTGTACCAAATTCTTTTAAAAAACTGTATATCAAATCATTTATCATACAACGTAAAATTAGATATCAAAATAATAAATAACGTAAAACTAAATCACTTGTAAGACTAATGAATAATTATCGGAATAACAAATAACATAAAATTAAGTCATTTATAAGACTAACAATTAAATATCAAAATTATAATAATGTAGACATAAAGAATAAATTGTATTTTATCATTTACTAACTTTTAATTTGAAGGCTAAAACATAAAAAAATAGCATAGTAATTAAATAGTATACATTAATATGTATATACAATGTAAACATTATGAATAGAAATTAAAATATGCATATAATTAATAATTTTAATTTGTATGATTTTAAAACTAAAATCCAATAGATCATCAAAATTTTATAAGACTAACAGTTAAATATCAAAACAATACTTTAATTAAACTTTTATTTATAAAAAATATATCATATAAAATAATTCTAATATTACATAATAACAACTAAAAATTTAAAATTAAGAATATAAATTAAAAAATATAATTAATAATTTTATATTAAAACTGAAACCCAAGAAAATCCCAAAATTTTATTAGACTAGCAATTAAGTATCAAGCCAATAATTTCATTAAATGTTTACATATAGAAAATTAATTTTAAAAATTTACTGTAGCCTATTTAGTCCCAACAATACATGAAGCTCAAAAACTATAAGACAAATGGTCAGAAGGATGCGATAAATTACATTTTCAGAAGTAATGGAGAGCACGATGCCTGTTATTTTTTAACAAAGGATTTTCTGCCCATTTCAATTTCAGGAGGAGGTAATTAAAATGCAATTTACCCAGAAAAGTTGATGGCCTTTGCCTGCACATTGTACCATTATTGTTTGGTGCTTTTAGCAAGTAAAGTGCATCAACCTAATTGGTGCACCAACAAAATAGCCATTAACCGTACAATGCGCTCCGCCTGCTGGTAGGACTGATGGATTTTAATTTATTGGGGCCTGGGGGCCGCTGGCTGCATAATTTCGTGTGGTCCACTACTCCCGCCTTATCTCATCTCACAATCCACATTCCAACCGCCAATCGATCATTTCTACGATTTTAAGATTATGTCTGAGTTTTGAATTCAGGGGAGACAGACAAAGATAGTATTAGTTAAAAGTAATAGCTTTATCACGTGGTGTGTGAAAATTATTATGTTTTGGTGACCAACTGAAGGAGAGGTCCTAATTTTCTTCCTTGCTGATGGTGGTATGAGAGGTCAGCTCCATGCTAACATATCACTCCAGTCTCCTAAGTCAATAAATATTTTTTCTGTAATAATGTTTATTTTTTAATTTTAAAAAAAAATAAATATTAAAAGTTAAACATTCGTTGAAGTGTGCAATAGTGCCTAATTTGCCATTTGATAAGTAAAATGAAAGTTGAAGGGCGTCCCAATATTTTTGCCCAATAGGCAACTGTAGTACTACTTAACTACTATTCACATTACTTGCTACTAAAGCAGAAGGTATTAAACATAGTCAAAGTAGCTGAGAATTCATGATATATTCAAAGCACCAAACTCAACCTTGAAAAGATATTTCATAAGATCTAATTACTATTTAATGAATGGTCTTTGACTCAATAATATTAATATCACATATAAAATATAAGATTCGAAATTTGAATTTTACAAATTCTTAAAATTTTAAAATATATTCAAGTGCTTCTCGTGTTACACACAGACTCTCTCTCTCTCTCATCATCAACATTATACACATAACTTGCAAAGCCAAAATGTCATTATCCATTAAGCCACCAATGGGATATTGGTAATGGATACATTATGCCTCCCAATAAATTAGAGGGATGAAATTTGGAGGAGAAAATGGTGGTTGTTAGGTACTGCAGACCCACCATGAAGTTAAGCAAACCACGCATCACCAATTACCTCACGTGAATCAATCCTCCGCAGCCGCCGCCACCATCTCTTCCTCCCTCTCCCATCATTTGCATCCCACCTTTTATTTAGATTGATATTTTTTTTCCTCATATACAATCTAATCTGAAATTAAGTATAATAATGAATTTAAAGCATATATTTTCCTTTTCACAGCACTCAACTTCTCGTGGAATTATGTACTTTAATACTGATATGGGATAGACCAGTAGACTCAATAGACCAAACTACAAATGAGACAGCCCACAAGGCCCAACGTGACACGGTGTAATTCAGTAGGCCCAAATTCAGAAGAGACAGCTCATTAAGCCCAGAGGCAAGTTAGCCTGGTCGACTAGTATCGATCCCGAATGGTAAGCCCCGCGGTCGACCCGTATCGACCTGAGGACCGCTTCCAAACTCATCATCCAAGTCTGGTCGACATTAATCGACCCCCGGTTGCAAGTGGGACAAGTTGAACCTTTCAGCAATGATTAATACGTGGCAGTGGATGTGACTGCTGCCAACGGATATAACTGCTTCCACCAACCCTGACAACCCTGCCAACAACTCTGGCAGAAGCACGCTCCTACTGATATGACTATCCAGAAAAACAGAAAATCGCGCCACCTGGCATAGCCCCGAGATCTGGGCAGAAAATGACTACCAAACCCCAGTCATGGGAAAAATCCAAGTACACCTGATAAGGGTATTTGGGTAAAATCACACCATCATCATATTATAAATTCTACAAGCACCACCACGTTCAAGGTAATGCAAATATACTATTCACTACATACTTACTCTATATTCTCCGTTCTACCGAAAATTTGACTTGAGCGTTGGAGTGCCTTAGCCGGGGCACCTCGACTAGTTCATGTTTGTTTTTGGTTGCAGATCTCAAGCCCAATAACATTCAAATCCACCGGAGTTCCGAACCGATAAACTCTTTGCAGCATCAAACACAAATTAAAAAAGTAGTAGTAAGTGCATGTAAGAGAACGAAAAATGTTATTCTCCAAATTAACTAAAAATCAATATTCTTAGCCATGCCCATATATGGTACTCTCTCCAATATTTAGACAGTGTTTGGTTAAACTTATTTTACACATCTTATAAGCTCTACATTTTATAAGATATTATATCGTATTTTTAAAATAAGTTGTTGAAATATTTGAATAAAATAAGATCTTGGAGCTTATAAAATATTAATAATATTAATTTTGTAATTAAAATGGTTAAAAATGAAAAAATTTATTAAAATTTTAAAAATAAGTTATGGTTGCCTTACTTTCTTTAAAAAAATTTATAAACTCATAATATCTAATTTTAGAATCTTATAAGCTCTTTTTTAAAAAAAATTATCAATTTATAAACTCTTAAAACTTTCATAAAATATTTTGATAAACTTATAAATTTACCGAACATCCTTTTAATATGGAAGCATGGAATCCACCATAAATCCACAACACGAAAAGCATGTGTCCAAACTATTCTATAAAAGTAAAAGCACTTTCACTAGCTCACTGTAAATTCCACTGCGTACAAACTTATCCACGTACGGTAAGAAAAGATATAAATATCATGATCATATATGCCCCACAATGTAATAATAAGCTAGCTACGATCTTTCAGCATGAAGTTGGTGGGTGTTTGGTTAAATTTATTTTTAAAAAATTATAAAATTTTATATATATTATAAAATATTTTTAAAATTTATAAAATGTTTAATTTTTTTAAAATAAAATTTTAAATTATGTAAAAAAATAAAATTTTGAAGGTTGTAAAATATATATTAATAATAATAGTTTGCAATTAATATAATTAAAATTACAAGAATTTTAATAATAAATTTATAAGATTCTAATATGTTTACTTTTTTGGGTTTATAAGTTCATTTTAAAAAAAAAATTACAAAAGACTTTTTGATATCTTATAACTTGTAAAATATGTTAAGGAATTTTTACAAACTCATCCAAACACTAACTTAAGGATATATTGAAAAATTTAATATAAAACAATATTCAAGTTGATTATAAATCATTAAATGAAAATATACTTGCGTAATATAAAATATTAGCATTATTATGTATAATTTAACAAATTATATGACATTAGTAAGCTATACTATTTATAAAACATTAAGATATTCATAACTAACTTGGTATATTTTTCAATGAGTTGACAGTCTTATTTAACAAGATAATGATAAGATAATTTTATTTTCTCTTTTGTCTTAATTTTATTTCTTTCTCTAATTTCACTCCTTTTCCTTTAATTTTTTTTATTCTATCGTAACTTTTTTCTTGTATTTATTCTTAAAAATGTAAATAATATATTGAAATCAAGAAAAATTATATAACAGTAAAAAATTATTTTATTTTTTATATTATAAAAATTTTGGTAAACACGTAGTTACCAAAATAGCTAGTATATGGATCACTGTCGAGTAAAACACCATCCATGATAGGTTTAAAGCAAAAAATAAATAAACGCGGAAAAAAGGGCAACGGAAAAAACAAAGGAAAGGTAGCACCAGTCCCTGTCTCCGTAATTTCATCGAAAAACGTGGGATAGATTAGTACTCGCAGTATACAACCTGTCACCCACAAGTTTTACAGGTTGGCAGCCCTGCCCACTGTTCCAAGGAACACGCCTTTACGGCTTTACCTTTCACTTTCCTTACCCTTTTCTTTGTTCGTTTCCCTTGCTGACGTGTTCTCCAGGTTCAATTCACCATATCGCCCCTTCCCTATCAGGGTTCATCATATGTGTGTGTGTATATATACTCTTCGTCCCACCTCTCACATTCATTCAACAGAAGAAAAGGGAAAAGCGAAAAAGATAATCGAAGGGGAACATGGGTATATGCAGTTCCTGCGAGTCAACTTCTGTAGCCACGGCTAAATTGATATTAGATGATGGAAGGCTACAGGAATTTCCATATCCTGTTAAAGTTTCCTATGTTTTACAGAAGAATCCGGCTTGTTTCATATGTAACTCCGACGAAATGGATTTCGACGACGTTATATCGGCGGTGAGCGATGACGAGGAGCTGCAGCCAGGTCAGCTCTACTTCGCGCTGCCGTTGAGCCGGTTGAAGCACCGGCTTCAGGCGGAGGAGATGGCCGCATTGGCCGTGAAAGCCAGCTCGGCTTTGACTAAGAGTGGCGGTAATTGTGGTGAGAAATGCGGATGCCGCCGGAATATTCTGGTGTTTCCAGGAGACAATGGTATTAAGCAATCGAGAAATGTGGTGGACAGCGGCAAAGTAGGGGAGACTGGATCCGGAAGAAGGAGGAGTGGCGGCGCCGGGCGAAGAGGAAAAATAACCGCCAGGTTGAGCGCAATACCCGAGTAACGGTGTTTTGGGAAACCGAAACACATTTTGTAAATATAGTGTAAAATGAGTTGAGGTGATTGAGAGAGCCACTCAAAGATTAGAAAAAAAAAGTGAGCGGTTCCCATCAACATTTATTTATTTATTTATTTTGCCTCTCTTTTATCGTTTTAAGTCTCAATTTTGCGCCCATGCGAGTCGAAAACAATAAACATGCATTTGACTTCTTCCAATTTGATCATGATTTAATCCATTAAACTCTAACAACACTCCAAATGATTCAATCAAGATACAATTCTTACTTTTCTCTAGTTTACAATTAGAGATAAACTGTGTTTAATTTATGGTTGATTTATTGTTGTTATCATACTTCGTTTGCTGGGTACGTTATTTTGAGGTGGACATTTATGAATGACCAAACAATGCAGCAGTGATAAACGACAAATTGACTCACTTTGCTGACAAATATTTGAAAACAATTTTATCTCAAATGAATGTGATTATCTTGAAGGGTTAGTTTCCAATGGTCATGGGCTGATCATAACGTGGGTAAATATTTAGAATAATGAGGCGGAAGGGATTAATCATTAATGTAAGGTAGTTATGAAGAAGCATGCATGGTGCGTATATTGTTTGTTAGTGGTCTAGTTCCCAGCTTCGAGGATGGTGGGAGAGAGCGTAGTAGGTTGGGCTTGGGAGGAAAAGTCAAAAATGGAATAATATAATAGGACAATTCTTGTTTTACAGCTGGAACCACGCAGTAATGCATGAGCGTACACTGCTATATGCAGGGGCTCCGACCCAAAGATAATATCTATTGCCTTTGTCTCATATGATTCCTACTTAATGATCTAAAATTATAATTATAAAATAATAATAAAAAATTTTAATATAATTGGCAATAAAATTTTAACGTAATTCGGCGATATGCTTAATTTATTCGATAATTTTTTTTTTGATCTCAAATCAAATTATAAATACAAATTTTGAATCTCACAAATCTCACGAGAACACTCAATACCCTCGTTCTAAACTTTGTTTCAAGAATCTATCTCAAAAGCAGTTACAAAACCCTCGTGTATGTGTCTCTTGTAATGAATTCATGTTGAAAACTGATTAAATACTTACAAAAATCTAGTCTTGGGCCCATGGGCTTATGTCGTGTGCCGAGGCGCACATGACTTGCGCCCCAGCACAATAATTTTGTTCCTGCTGCAAATTTGGGCAGAAACATTGTGCTAGGGCATAAAAAACTTGCACCATAGCATGAAGTTACTGTTCACTAAGAGGAGTTATTGTTCATCGCACGTCTTTTTCGACTCTTTACTCTGTTTTGCTCCATTTTTCTTTCATTTCTCGTTAATTTAGCCCAAATTTTAAAGTAAAATTAATAATTTTTCACATTGACTTGAAATTCATTATCCTTCTTCTTTGTCCTTACCCTCAAAAGGGCTTGTCATTTGAGTTTGCAAACATTAACCAAATCCAAGTAATGCTCGAATTTGATTTCTGGAACAGTCTTAGTCAACATGTTTGTCGGATTATCCCTAGTCCCATCCTTGTCAAGCAAAATAACACCTTGAGATACTATATCCCAAACAAAGTGATACCTCATATTAATGCGCTTTATTTTCTCATGAAAGGCTTGATTATTGATAAGTGTATAGGACTTTGACTGTCACAATATATTAAAGTAACCTTAAAGTCCATACTCATATCCTTAATCAACCCCTTTAGCCAAATGCCTTCCTTCACGCTTTTAGCTAAAGCCATGTAATTAGTTTCTATTGTGGACAATGCAACTGAAGATTGCAACGTCGCCTTCCAGTTAACCATACATCCTGAAACACAAAATACATATGCTGTCATAGACCTTCGGCCGTCCAAATCTCCTACATAATTTGCATCCACATAGCCAATAATTATTGCTGTAGAATTCAATTGACTATACCTTAAACATCTATTTGTAGAGCTTCACAGATACTTCATGATCCATTTCACAGCCTACCAATGGGTCTTTCTTAGCTTGTGCATGTACCTTCTCACAACACTAACTGCATGTGAAATGTATGGCCTAGTGCACACCATGGCGTATATCAAGTTACCTACTATACTAGCATATGACACATTAGACATATGCTCCACCTCCTCTTTAGTACTCGGTGAATTATCTAATGAGAGCCTAAAATGAGATGTAAGCAATGTACTCACTGGCTTGAACTTATCCACTCCAGTACTTTTTCAATGTAATGTTGTTAAGATATGTACAATAATCCAGTATGTCTGTCCCGGATAATCTTCATGCCCAATATCTTCTTTGTGCTACCCAAATCCTTCATCTCAAATTCTTCACTTAACTAAACTTTTAAAGTATTGATCTCATATATGTTTCTTGAGGCTATCAACATATCATCAACATACAACAACAAATATACTAGGAGGCTATCCCTACATTTTTTATAATATACATAACAATCAAATTGATTCTAGTGTATTCTATTTTGGTAATAATTGCATCAAACCTTTTATACCACTGTTTGGGAGACTGCTTCAAGCCATATAAATATTTCTTAAAGACATGCTTGATTTTGTTTCCCAAAAATAATGAATCTTTCTGGTTGACTCATGTAGGTTCTTCCAACTCACCATGCAGAAACATTGTTTTCACATCCATTTGTTCAAGCGCTATATCAAACATAACAACCATGGTAAGTAAAACACGAATGAAAGTATGCTTTACAACTGATGAGAACACCTCATGGAAGTCAACTCCTTCTCTCTAAGAAAAACCTTTAGCAACCAAACGCTCCGTGTATTTAGCATCCTCAACCCCGGGAATCCCTTTCTTCTTCTTATAGATCCAATTGCAACCTACAATCTTCTATCCTTTGGGTACGTCAATCAGCTCCCATATGTTATTCTTGTGTTGAGACTCCATCTCTTCACTCATAACTGCAACCTATTTATCAGAATCTAGCCCGAAAATTACCTCTTTGTATGAGACTAGATCATCTCCTACAAACTCCTCGACTGAACTCAATGTATAAGCTACCAGTTCTGAATATGCAAACTGCTATGGTGGTTTGATCTGCTTCATCTCCCTTTTGTGAGCCAAATGATAGTTTTGTAGTGAATTATTTTTCTACTGTTGATTAGGTGATGCGCTCTCACCAACTTCATCTACCACCTTTTGTTTCCCCCTTAAAACTTATGGAGTGTCAAGTTCAAACTCCACTTTCTCCTTAACGCCTTGTTGACTGCTTTTAGGTTGCTCCACCGTTTTCATCATCGCAAACTGATCAAAAGTCACATCCTTACTAATAATCATCCTGAAGCCTTTATCATCATTACACCATAAATGATAACCCTTTACTCCATCTGCATAGCCTAGGAATATGCACTTCCTAACCCTTGGCTCAAACTTTCCATCACAAATATGAGTATAAGCTAGGCACACAAACACTCTCAGATTTGAGTAATCAACAGGAAACCCAAACCAAACTTCCATTAGTATCTTACAGTCCAAAATAGTTGATGGTGACCTATTCACCAAGTAACAAGCAGTATTGATTGCTTCTACCCAAAAATTCTTAGATAATCCGAAGTTAATAAGCATGCATCTAGCTCTATCCAAGATAGTCCTATTCATCTGTTCTGCAACTTTATTCTACTGTGGTATGTGTACAATTGTGCGATGTCTCATAATTCCTTCCTTATCACAGAATTCCTTAAATTCCTTATCGCAGAACTCTAATCCATTATTAGTCCTCAAGCGATTGATTTTCTTTCCTGTTTACTCCTCAATTAAAGTTTTTCATTTCTTGAAGTTGACAAACACCTCTTCCTTATTCTTCAACATGTACACCCATACTTTTCGTGAGACGTTATCTATGAATGCCAGCATATACCTAGCACATCCCTTTAAAGAAACCTAAGAAGGCCCCTAAAGATTTGAGTGAATGTAATTCAAGGTGCCTTTGGTCCTGTGAATTGCAGTGCCGAATTTCATCCTATGTTGCTTGCCAAGCACACACTACTCGCAAAAATCCAGCTCTCTAATCTTCTCTCCACCAAGCAAGCCTTGTTTGCTCAGTTCTAACATCCTCCTCTCACTCATATGCCCAGCCACATATGCCACAGTCTCGTAGTATCATTGACTAATGAAGAAACCACTGCACTATCAAAAATTGTGCTGCTCTGTAAGATGTAAAGGACATTCCTTTTGTCTCTCTTCATAATAAGTAGTGCACCTTTGGAAACTTGTTGAACTCCATTTCGAGCTCTGTACTCACAACCATTCTTGTCTAGTGTACCCAACGAAATTAGATTTTTCTTCAAATCTGGAACATGATACATTTGTTAAGGTCCTCACTATGCTATCTGCATTCTGATACTCACTAAGCCAATTTTTACAACCTTGCATGAAGTATTATTTTTCATAAACACTTTACCACCATCGTATTTTTAATAAGTGGTAAACTAATCTTTATGTAGGCACATGTGGTAGGAGCAGTCATTACCCAAAATTTACTCAGAGCTTAGTAAGCTTTTGGTAACATTGAGAATAAGCCCACTATCAAACTCATCTTCGACAATTCTAGCGACATCATCCCATTTCTGATCAGAAGTTTCACCTGCATCTTTTACCTTTTCTTATTTCGGATAGTTTCGTTTCTAGTGCTCTTTTCCACCGCACTTAAAACACTTATCGCCATTTCTAGGCTTGGTTTGGGACTTCAATTGGCCTCTACACCTTTTTCTTTCTCTCGATCTCCCCTTCACCATCAATCCTTTTCCACTTTCACCATCATTACTACACAGGACATATTTTCTCAACTCATTAGAATTCAATGAAACCTTCACATCCTCTATTGAAATCATATCTTGTCCATTTAGCAATGTAGTGACCAAGTGCTCAAAACATTTAAGTAGTGAACATAAGAGAATCAACGCTTGATCTTCATATTCAATTTTAACATCTACACTAGCAAGATCCAGAATTACTTTATTGAAATAATCAATATGTTGAGTAATAGATGTACCTTTCTTTATCCTCAATGTGTATAATTATTATTTCAGATATAGCTAACTTGTCAGGGACTTCGTCATATATAAACTCTCCAGCTTTGACCATAGTCCTGCTTGTATACTTTTTGTGACGACCTCTTTCAGTACGTTATCTGCTAATGATAATACTAGAGTACCATAAGCCTTCCCTATAAACTCATCATTTTCTTCGCCTATCAGTGTTTTCAATAAGGAATCTCTACCTTTTAACGCTCTCTATAAACCTTGTTGACACAGGAGGGCATAGACCTTCATCTTTCACAGCCTAAAATTATTCTTCCCATCAAACTTCTCTACCTCGTACTTCATGGTTGACATTTGATCAATCCTAGCTTTCGATACCAATTTGTTGTAATTTAAAATGATCTAGAATTACCATTATGAAATAATAGTAAAGAAATTTAATATAATTAACAACAAGATTTAACGTGGTTTGGCAATGTGCCTAATTCACCCGACAAAAAAAGAATTTTATTGATCTCAAATCAAAGTGTGAGTACAAACTTTGAAGTCCACAATTCTCACGAGAATACCCAACACCTTTATTCTAAATTTTATCTCAAGAAATTATCTCAAAAGCAGTTAGAAACCCTTGTGTATGTATCTCTCATAATGAATCTCGGAAGAAAACTGATTAAATACGCACGAATATTGAGTCTTGGGCCTATAAGCTTGCGTCGCATGCCGAGGTGCATATGACTTGTGCCCCAGCACAAGAATTCTATTACTATTGCAAATTTGGGTAGAAACTTTGCACTTTAGCACAAAGTTACTGTTTGCTACGTGGAGTTCTGTTCACCCTTCATCTTTTTTGACCCCTTACTCCGCTTCGCTCTATTTTTCTTTCAATTCTTATTAATTTAGTCCAAATTTCAAGACAAATTCAACATGAAGAGAACTAATCATGCATCAAAGGTTTCATACCACGACAAATGTGTATGTATAGCAAGTCCAAATAACTAATGATGGTTAAAATCATTGCAATTTAGAAGTTCTTTTTCTCTATAACTTCAATAGAAATTTTACCTACAAAAATCTTAATATGAGAGACAGATCGTATATGAATTGTTAGTTTTTGATCAAATTTATTTCATAATAGGATCGAATTTCATAAAAATGGGATCAAGATATGAATTATCAGTTTATTTTATAAAAATATGATCCAATTAAAGGACCTTAACAACTACTCAGTTCACATAAATGGGATCAAATAATGATTTTTGGATTGTTTTAAATGACTTAACTCAACATATATTAATAATAATTTTTTTTAAGATAAAATTCTCGATCAATGCATATCATACAATTTGAGTTGTCATGTTTAATGATAGATCTATTATTATAATTTAAATATAGATATTAAATAGGTAGACAGGGCGATAAATACTTTGAGAAATTAACACAAATATAAGAGGAACTTTCTATGCGCCATAAATAGTCATGGCTTTTTTCAAGTGGACACAATTGGTGGTGTATTAATGTAAAATTACTGAACTTGGAACGTGGCATTTTGCATGTGTCGTGAGTTTACACTCTTGCGTATGGTGTAAGATGTGTAACAAAATTTTTATATGTATCAGCTAATCATCAATCATGTCGTTATATAGTACGAAATGTTATCTCATAAGCAATATTATGACAGCCATATAGATTCCATAAAATCGTCTATGTAAGTGTTTCTTCTATGTTAATTGAGTTTAGGATCAGTACATAAGACCTAAACTCCGGCGCAAAGATAACCACACTCACCAAAGATAATTATGTAAAGTAAAATGTACGAATAAAGCTCCTTGCCCCGCCTAGCTAGAACTTGGTTTTATGGGACGATCAAAGTCATTGATGAACTGTCAAATTCTAGCAATGAAGAAGTATGGATCAGATCCATTCGATTTATAAGAGGAACATCCAAGCGATTGTTTTTGTTTTTGCAGATAAGAAATGCACTCACAAGATGCACAATAAGAAAATTTTATTACGCATCTTTAATTTGTGAAAATATTAAGATCATTTTGGTGGTACAATAAAAATTCTCTAACGCTTAAATCATTATTTATCAACAAGATGGTGTAAATAATAGAGAAATTTTAGATGTGCAATCATATTAATTATGTGCATGTATAAGGTGCAAATAGCCTAAAAACGTGAGGTCATGACACAGTTTAATTCAGGCTTTTGATAAGCATTAACTCTAATAAAATTTATTTATTAAATAATTATGAGCTTATCTGGATGGAACTAACAACGCGAAACTACATGACATTTTTGAAATTACCCATATCATCATGCTCATTGGAAGGAAATTCGAAAGCTAGGGTTTCCCAAAAGTGTCGCCTTCCAAGAATTTTCACTTCTCAATTGAATTTTATTCTCATATTATTGTTAAGTTGATTATTGCGTGAAGTGGTTTAATGAATATGGGTAAAGTCCAATATTGATTGCGTCCAGTTGGAGATTCATGTATAATTGTGAAAGGTGCTTGCTAGCTAGCTATCTATTTCAGTTGGCATTAGGAAATTAAAGGCGCCGTCCTTGTGAGGTCCCGGCCGCGCGCTTCTATTCTGCATTTCAGCCAACTTTAAGGCGACTCGCTTTAGGTAATGAAAATTTGATTGGATTATTCACATCATGGGACGGATTGGGGGACAACTGCGAGAATCCAATGTCTCTATTACCTCAAGTAGAAAATATTCCAAGAGAGAAAGTTATTTTTAATCGACCATTTTTTGCTAACAAACCTTACTCAATTGCGTGCCATAATTGAGATATCTAGATCTTGAAGCATAAGATTTTTATTGATTTTTTTTTTTTTTATCGGGAAAGAAACACATATATATATATATATATATATATTCTTTGATTAAGAATTAATTAAGAAAGGTACTTCTAAGTTCTAATTCTCTTTACTTTTGATCATACTTAGTATAAGATCAAATATTGTAGTTAACGATATTCTATAAGTTCTAAAAAATATATATTTTATGAAACGTAGTGTTTTGTAAATTTAATTTTTAAATAAGCTTCGCCAAGCATCTCGTAATAAACTCAAAATGGGAGTACTGCTATTTAAGAATTATTGTTTTTAGACAATGACATCGGAATCTATTGTAGAAAATGAAATATTCAATTTCTATCTCACGGTGGTGATGAGCTTTTATCAATATTATGAAAAGGCACTTCATGCACATCAAGTATTGTCCCTCTAATTATAATTGTGTGATGAAAATTTTTATTCTTTCTAAAATGCACCTTAATATGTGAAACATGAAAAGCAGATCGTCCGCGCCTCTCAACTTTCGCCAATGTGTAACAAATCTCAATATTATCAAAAGCTCATTTAATGGCAACACTTGAAAAAAGACATCTTGATTATTGTTGTTTGATAATACCCAAATTCATCCCCAAATATAATGTATCTTATTTCATGAATTCACATATACGTATACGGCAACTATTCTATCCTTACAAAAAATAAGCTCTCATTCATAATGAGAGGACGATAGAAAAGAATAATTTATAAACTCAACTAGTATAATATAAAATAAAATTTAACTTGGTAAATAAAAATATACTGAAATATTTTTAAAATTAGCGTGTGTTTGATGATGTTCATTGTTCCACATTCAAGCATTAAATAATCAAAACAAGCATCTAGTTTTTGTAATTAAGGTGATGTTATAAAATACTTCAAAATTATTTCATGTACTACAAATTCACTTGTCAAAAACATTTTGGATTCTTTGTGTTATTTTAATTTAATGTGTATATATATATATTAAATATATTTAATTCTTAATTAATTATTTTTATAAAAAAAATATTTAATATACATATAACAATTCATAAAATAAAATAAAAATATGAAATAAACAATCTAAAATGCGTTAAAAGTTCCTTCAAATTTGATGGACCTAGCTGATTCAGTCAAAGTTCCACTGCCACTCATACATAGTGGGTTTTAATAGTCAAACCGCTAATTATTATTTGGATTATGTCCCATTTATTAATTATTTTTATTCCTCGAGGAACAAAGGTTCTCGTTCTGCCGGTTTTCCATGTAATATAAGTGGAATCCTCCAAAACTATCTAGGTTCTAAACTTCTTTTACTGGTTTAAACCTACCCCAGATAGGATCCCACTTGTTTTCTACAACTTGCTGACTGCTGTAGTTGATAAATTTATGTAGGCAAGATACCTAAAGTCTAAAAGTGCATTGTTTTTGCTTTTTACATTGCCAATTTTGTCCATTATACATTTCCCATGATCACTCAATATTGTTAAAATTTAAAACTATCTTTAACAATGATTTGACAACAGTGGCGTCGTAGGCAATGACTAAGATCATCGAAATTTTCTTTCAGCTAACTAATTATTGTTCGCGGTGGGGGGAAGAACGAGGAAAAGCTGGGGAGTTTTGATTAATTTCAAAACACTATTTATTCATTAAATGGAGAAATTAAATTGGGGGTATTTGACTTGGAGGGCAAATGCTTAACTTATTTAAGATATTTTATAAATTATTGCATTTTGTAAAATATTTTTAAAACAAATTTATAAGATGTGTAATTTTTTTTCAATGATAAAATTTTGAAATTTATAAATTAAAAATTTTTTACTTACTTTTTCAAAAGAGCTTTTAATAAGATTCTGATGTCTTATTTAAAAAATTATAATCTCTTTTACTAAAATTTTATCAAACTCCATTTTACAACATTTTAAAATTAAATTTAAAATAATTTATAAAATATTTTAAAAAAACTTGTAAATTAACTCAAACAATATTCTCTTAATTGAGGTCTCTCTCATTTTTAAATATAGCACTCAACAATCATTGAGGCCAAACATCTTAAATGCTCATGAACTACAGAATGTGATGTGATCTGTTGTGTTGTGTTGTGTTTTGCACAAGATAATTATTACTGTTTCAAGCCGACGAAATAAATAAATTATGATTTTTATAAATAAGTTTGACAAATTCTCACTTCTTGGGCTAGTATTTGGGTGAATTAGTCCAAAGGTTCATTCTTTAACGTGGTATTAGAGTTATCCATTTTTTATGTTGGATTATTCAGTATTGTTGGGTCATCTATTTCAGGGTATTCTTTGCTCCAAATGTTTATTTTGGAGCGTGCACATAGTATGCTAGTATTTCATATTGATAAAATAAATAAATTATGATTTCTTTATATAATTTTAACCAATTCTCATTTTTTAAATTAACTTATAAAGAAAATTAAGCACAAAGCCCATTTTTTAAATACAACGGACCAAACAACAAAAACAAGCATTACTTAGAGGAAAGTACCATTGTGCGCTTCAGGAAATTTAGTGGGCACTAAGCTGTGATCTCTTACTTTGGTTGTCCGCCACTCATTGTCGGTTTTCAGACACATGCAAACAAGAATCCTAAGATTTAACCTATCTGCTGCATGATGACCCTACGTCCATGCATAGTGCTGCATGCGGTGCATACCTGCTATTTTTTTGGGGACCGCTTGATCCACTTTCCTATCCATCTTTTTTTGTTTCAAGTGATTTTTTTTTTTTGATTTTATAATATATATGCAAATTGAGGATGGGTGTTTCAGTTCTTGTTGTCATTACATGCTAAATAGCTTTAAAAATAAGCTCTACAATTTTTTTTGGATAAAATTATAAAATTTTATACGTATGTGTATAGTTATGCGTAATTTGTTGTTTGAGATGTAAGATGGAAGTTGTAAGTCCGCCAAATATTTTTGTCTGGTTGACAAGTGTAGCACCAATTAATCGTTGTTCAAATGATGAAATTAAACCACATTAAGTAATGTAATTTGTGATCTCAATTAGATTTAAATGTGGGAAAAAATTAATGAGGGAACCCTAATTTGTGTTCACAATTTAATTAAGACTATATAATGTATTCTGGGTCTCTAAAATAAATTTTGATGGGAATTTCTAAGTGCCAAAATTCTTCATTTCCACATGCAATATCAATTAAGCATGTTACGTGTATCTATGAACTTATTTAAGTGAACAAGCATTGCATGTGTTGGGAGTGTCAAGTTCCATTCATCATCAATTAGTTCTATGCAATTCCAAGTAAAAGAAGTTGATAACTCCAAAATTTCGTGCAAGAATGGGGTAATTTGAACAGCTATGTACCGATTGTGTGGAAAAACACACTGGAATTGGGCTGTATTTTGACTTTATTCAAATTTGATAAGGATTGTCGATGGATCAAATTTTAATGTAAAATCAATTTGAATTGGATTCAAATTTTAAGACTTTTAATCAATTAAAATATTTGATGAATTAAATTTGATTCAAAATATTGTAATATGAAATAAGTGAATTGAATATAGAATTAAGTAATCAATTTGTTAAAGATTTAATTTGATTCTTAATGATTATTTGTTAAAGTAATAATTTCATATACATATATATATATATGTATTATATTAATGACGTTTAGATAAAATGCAGTTTACTATGTTGGCTATGTCCATATTTTGCCATTGATACTGGGGCTTAGTACTCTTAGAAATATTAATCCGAAATAAGAGGGGTATTAAAAAAAGAAGAAAAAAAGAATGTATAATGGTATATTGTCGAGTAGTTAATCAGCCAAAAGTAACATTATCTTATACTTATATGTGTGAGTTTAGGATTTAAATATCGATGAGTTCTTGTGCGCATATGTGGGTGGGTGTAAATAAAAACAATGCATAATAGTTTGTTTGCAGCCAGAACTACATATATTGGCTGATAACAAGGTTTTATGATCCAAATATTTAATTCTAAGTCAATAAATAATTAAAAAATTCAAAAAATTTGAATTTTTAATATATATATATATATATATACATGCATATGTAAATAAAAAAAATATAATATAATTTATTTATTATATTATCCTCAAATTCAAAAACGCTATGGACATCGATGATGTCCCTGATTGCCTCATTGACATAAGGTCGTCAAGTTTGGTCCTTGAAGGAGGAGTCCGCGTTCTCTTACAGTACCGGACCTGCCCAACTCGACTATGGGACTAGTTTTTCACAAGGTGGGTGAGGTTCGATCCAAACCTATGCCAACTCATTTGCAAACTCATGGTTGTGAGAGGGCTGGAATTGAAGGTAAGACCCAACACTTGGTGGTTTTTTGGACTTGGAACGTGCAGAGTGGGCTCACAGCCATACCTTGTCCAAATAAAGACAACAACCTGGATCCATCCACAAATGTGGGTTCCAAATCCCTTTGTGCATGAACCCACTTTCCAAATGTTTATGTTGATTATCTACGTTATTAATAAAGTGTTTATTCTTTTTTGATATCTTTTTAAGTAATTTTTTAAGATATTCTTAGTTTTAATTTTTATCCCTATAATTATAAAATAATTACCTCCCCATTCCTACCCTACTACTACCACTTAATCCTAAAATAATTAATGAATGTTATACATATCTTCATTTTTCGACAATTTTTTTTCTTTTCATTTTTTTGTGATTATGTTATCTCTCATTTATATTATTTTATTATCTTTATTTATTAATAGTTGCATATGCATCGAGTGTGTATAAGTCACCAATTGCTATTATTGGAGAGACCTTTGGTACCTTTTCAAGGTACAATACAATAATTACTGTGATATCTATACACTTAATCCAATCTTCAAGTACTATGTTTAACAATAATTAGATTTGTCGTCAAATATGGAGGTTTAGCGACATTAAGGTATTGTTTTCATAATATGTGCTGGTGTAAGATTTTGTTCTAAAAAGATATCTCAAAAAAAAAAAAAAAAGAACACCTTATAAATAATTTCAAAACTCTTAGATCCTCTAACATGAAATAAGATTAAAAAATATTATATTCCCATATTGAAAGTTTGAAAAAAGAGGTGCAAGATCGTTGCTTCTATATACAATTGCAATAATCTAATCATCATCAATTTCAATGAACATATAACTCCCTTTACATTTTTTAACTTTTATTTCAAATTTGAAAGCAAATTAATTAGGAACTACAATATTATGGTGGATGGAGCAAGATTTTACTGTTTCTTTATAGTTAATTTGCAAATCACCTTTGTGGCATCCCAGCGAAGAACTGAATGCAGTGGAAGACCATTTTACCATTAGAACTTGGTGTTGATCCCCTTAGAAATGATCTGATATCTCCTCAGTAATTTGTAAAGTGGGGCGGTGGGGTGGTGTCGCGTGTGTAATAATAACAGCTGGGTCATCTCACATGGGTCTCATTATCAAAGTCAAATCAGCTGGGGAATGGGGATACACATACACAATGTTCTTTGTTTTACTCATAAATAGTCAGCACACTCACGTGCGCAGCCCATGCCCAAAGCACCCCCCGCAATCCTCATTCTTCAATTACTAATAATAATTCGCTTGATTGTGTCAAAATTTTATCTTTCAATGTGAAATACCTGGACTTGGTGCGATGCAATAATGAAAAGTTTTGTCATTATACCAAGGCGTCTTGAAATGAGAATAATTTACAAATGATCTTAAGTTTTCAAAATTTTAAATATGAAATAAAGTTAAGTATAATAAGAAGTGCTATAATTGAAAATAGATGCATGATCATTATTTTTTATAAATAGTTCTATTTAATGGTGTCTTTTGTTGGATGTAGAAATTCAATTTCATGAGATATTGACCCACGTAATGAGGAGTTTTATCTGTATAAAAATGTGTTTGATGGTGAGAAGGGGAAAAACTTATATATTGTGTTAAGCTCCTAAACTCTTTCAATATAAGATGAAATTTAGTAATATCTACTTAATCAGCCAAATATTGGATAACAAATATAGACCTTTTCCCATCTTAAATAAAAATTTCTAGGTGACTCAATGTGAAACTTAAAATGAGTTAGGATTAAAATTTAAATATTTTTTCTAATTTAGTAATATTATTTTTTAAAAATAATAGTTAAAATTACCCACTTCAAATTATTATTTTAAAATACAAGGGTAATTAAACATCAACAAAAAAGTCTGAGCAATAAATTTTGAGGAAAAAAAAGGAGGGTAAAAATTAACTGTGTGCTATTTATGTTTATTTAATTTGATATATTTGTAAATTGAAAAAGTTTAATGTCCATTTCTTAGTAAATTAAGGAATTTTTGCCAAAAGCTTTACATATGAACTTATTAATTAGAAGCGTGCATATGAATGACATCATTTAGGATTTGCTTAAACACACAAATATTTGGGATAAAAAAAGATTGCCCTATGCGTGTTTTTACATTTCTTTAACTAAACTTTTTTTTTAACATTTTACAATTCAAACTACAATTTTTTTTTACTTATCATATATTAGCAAATTCTAGTGAAATATTAAAGAAAAATTTCATCACATCAATACTAAGAGCTTTCTTTTTTAGATATTATAGTTAAATCTTCTAATTATATATATATATATATATAATAGTCATCTCTTTGATGTAGTCTTTTTAAATCGCAAAATGTAATGAACTTTTTTTAATCTACTCTCATATATATATATATATATATATCCTATGATAATTCAAGTTTAAAAAGACGTATTTTGAACTTGTTAATTTTAGTAAAAATTTGGAATAAAATTTCAGTTCACTTAATTAGGACACATTTAAACTAATAAAACTAACTTGCATTGATAATGTTATCTAATGAATTGTTTGCCTTATTTAAAATATAATTAGAAGATAAAAATTAATTTGAAAGTTGAGACTTAGTTATCAAATAGTTGACCTCTTTTATCTGTAAAAACCTTAAAATTATAAATATGACCCAAAGAAAGATAATTACTTTAATCACCTTTTAATTGTGATCTAAACTAAACATGTTAATTTATTTTCAACGTTTTACCTATATATATATATATATATGTGTGTGTAGGATTTGCACCTCGTCGCGGAATTTCTACGGAAAAAAGCAAAGCAAAATGCTAAAGATCTTTTCAGCATTTACTGCTCTACTGCTACTCACATGCCAATGTTCAGCTCAAGCAGCGGCACCGCCACCGGCAGGCGGCTCCACTCCAGCGGCGGCGCCATCTAACGCCTCCCAAGAGTACCTGGAAGCACACAATCAGGCCAGAGCGGAGGTGGGGGTGGGCCCTCTTCAGTGGAGCCAGGCGCTAGCCAAATCTGCCAGCCTAACGGCGAGGCTTCAAAAGGACAAGCAAAACTGCAGTTTTGCAAACTTGGAGAACAGCAAATACGGCGGCAACCAGCTGTGGGCCGGCGGATTCAGGGTGACGCCGCGCTCGGCGGTGGAGACATGGGTGGCGGAGAAGAAGTTTTATAACTATGAAAACAACTCTTGTGAGCCGGACCACCGGTGTGGGGTGTACACTCAGGTGGTGTGGAAAAAGTCGGTGGAAGTGGGGTGCGAACAGGCTGCATGTCCAAAGGAGCAATCTAGTTTGACTATCTGTTTTTATTATCCGCCTGGAAATGTTGTTGGAGAGAAACCTTACTAGATTAATGCATTGTAATAGTACTATGATTCTGGATCTGCAACTAGTTTCCATCTTGGTGTTGTGATTCTGCGTTATTATTCTATCTTTTATTTGTTATTTGAGTATTAATTAGCAAAACTCTTTCAAATCAAGTGATTCCTAAATACTATTAGGAATCAAGATTGAAGTCAAGTGTCACTTTCGCGGTCAGGAGAAGATCTACTTCCAAATGGCAGTTGGCCTCTCATGCTAACATTTGTTCGGTCAAGAGAGATCCAACGATTGAGATAAAAACCTTTTTCTTGGTAAGATAGAGATTGAAGGCTTGCTTGTAAGATACCACCAAAGAGAATCTATGGACTGGACTGAGTTGGCTTTGAAGCAGCGGTGGCTCAGTAGCTATTGCATTTTTTTTAAAGATCTTTCCATTATCTTCTCATTGATATCCAAACAAGCCAGTGATCAAAACCAGGTTATTGATGCTTAATACATCAAAATATGCACCAGAATTATATACAAAACCCCGAGATTCGAAACCATTTGTTTCTTGGCAGATTACAAAATCAACAGAACTTCCTCTAGCTGTGTGTGAGATCACATCCCACAGCACCCACATCACAAGCTACGTGAAAAACCATCTTCAACTCGAGCCCACAATTCTATTCTTTACACTAAGGGAAACTAGACCCCTCTCTCGAAAAATAAAATGTAATAAAGAAAACTGTTTTAAGGAAAGAAAGAAAAAGAACAAGGAATGAGGCTAGAAGGCCATATTCACTTGACCAGTTCTTTCAATATAAGATACCTGAAAGCAAAATTATGCGGAATCCATTCAATGTTTTTGCGGTTCTTCACCTGCTGACATTTCTTTATGCTTTTCCTCAGAGAGTCGGGTAAGCATTGTTGGATCATCTCCAAAATACCAGCATGACATAGACCTGAATCCTTAGCAAAAGAATCTACGATCTTTGGCAGAAGGATTTTGCGATCCTTGCGAACACCAAAAGTGGCTCGAATGTAATCTTCTTTTGCTGCTTCCAGCTCTTGAAATACCCTCTTGGGTGTGTAAATGCGAACCTAGGAACAAAAGAAAACACCAAAACTTGAAATAGTCACCCAAGTTCAAAAATCTAGTCTAACTTGGCTCTTTTCTTTAGCTGTAAGCATTGGCCCTATCTTGAGTTAAAATATATCTAAGGTAGATGAGTTGTTGAAGGGCAAGAAGCCTAATGCCGTAAAGCTGAAGCCAACGTCACAAGATGGTATCGTCAAGCCTAAGTTTGATCAAAAGAAATGGTCTCCGAAAGATATTGTCAGTTACATCTTAAAATCTTTCCTGCCTCTAACCAGCAGTGATGCCCATTCTCAAACAATTTGATATTGCACATGAAAACCAAGGGTTACCGCAGGATGAAAATGAAACAGGATGGATGATTACCGCAGGATCAGAGTGGCTCCCAGATGAAAGTGCAAAGTACAGAAGGGGCTCCGGACGTTCGATTCCATAGGCTTGCCGTTCATCTCCAGCTTTAAATTTTGTTTTTGTTGAAAGTAGCAACCTAAGCCACTAAACATAGAGGAATTACTAAACAAGCGTGTCTACAAATGAAAATAAGAGAAAAAAATTAATAATGGAAAGTTGAGACATAAAAGTTGAAAAGATATTATTTGACAGAAAATGTGCAGGGAAAGCATTTTTCCCATCAGAGGGAAAGCTTCAGTACATTTCTTTTTAAATTTGGTAGTTTAAAGTTTGTTGATCCTAAGTGATTGCATCTACATAGTAGCGTTGCTAAATGTAAGAGGCCATGGATGTACCTGTCCAGGACGAGACATTCGACATCCCAAAATTGAACTCAGTATAACATCTGCGCTTACTATTTGACCTCCAACGTTATAGGCAGCCTGTGTAAACAAAAGGTTTAGGCCATATTTTTCAAACCTATCCTTATCAAAAGAAATTATTATCATTTTCACCTTCAAGAGGAGAAACATTCGCTTCATATTGTTCTGTGGGATACCATAAGCTAAAAATGCCTGTTTACAAAAACAACCATAATGTCAGCCCATGATTGAGATGGATTATTTACATCGAAGTGTTATAAAATTTGTTGACGTAGATCTTTACATGCATCACCAAAGCATTGTGCACATTGATCCAGAACGCCAACTTCTCCTCACGTGTCATCTTTCTGGGGTCTATCTCTTCCAAACGAGAAATAAGTGACCTGCAAAATGTAAATTCAGTGAGCAACAGCCACGCTTAGATAGTTGTGAATTAAATCTACTCAAACACATCTGCATTATTCATATAGTCATACCTAAAATTTTGTAGCAAGTACTCGATGTCACCCAACTTCTGACTATCTCGATATATACAATGTACTTCGATCATTGTGCTGTACGGTCCACTAAAATCTTTAAGTCCTTCAACATGAAAAGGATTATCCAGCCGAACATCAAATGAAGAATCATTTCTGAATCCTGGACTCCACAATTCACATTGATCTTTTGGAGAAAATGCACTTATAGATGACATAGATGAAGTTGGAGAAGAGATGCCATGATTTGCCAATGGGGGATCAGCAAGCTTGCAATAGATATTGCACATGCACTTAACCATTTCTTCAGATAGCTTGTTAGGTGTTTCTGGAAGATGATCTGAAATACGGGTCCCAAGATGCTCCGCCAGACTGATTATATGGGAAGAAGAGTTCTGCGCATACTGCAAGAGCACCAAAACTTTGGTAAATTGCTAAAAATTTAATATAAGAAATTTAAAATCCACTTAATCGGGTCTGTTTTAACCGCAATTTCTAACATAATACGTGCAAGGTAAGACAACACTCCACCACTTAAATGTATGTAATACCATCTTAGCACTGTCATATGAACCAAGTTTGAGAATTTACTATCCAACAGAATTTCTTCTCTTGCTATTTATAGTGAAAATTAGTTAGAGGAAGCCATCTCATAATAGTTTTTGAGGTCGGCATAAAGTATGAGATACCTCCATCATGGATAATGGCTGAGAATGACATGCGCGCACAGTGCTGCCCAGGGCCTCTGCTGGAGGAGATGTTCTGGCCAGAGCTGAACGTTGTGATAGCGAAGAGTGCGAGCGTTGAACACCAGTATCTAAAAGCTTCTCTTCAGATGGGCCATTAGCTTCCTTCCTTGAAGTGGTTAGTGTCTGAGTTTCAGCTTCAGGTGGAAATTCCCTTGCTGATGTTGAAAAATCTAGTCGCCTTCTCCTTGGTGTTGCTATAGGAGATTTTAATCCTTCATCTTTGTTCGAAGGAGATAAAGAAGAGATTTGTTGATCAAATGCTTTCCTGTAGAGTGAAAGAAGATACTGTTCCAAATGACCAACTTCTAGCTCCAATAGTGCAATTTCTTTAATGAGTTCTGTTGCTGGCTGGAAATTGTTATAGAAACTTTTAGTAAAACCAAGAATGAGTATAACCGAGTGCCTTTTCTAAAACACAGGGGACAAATGCACATATAAAGAGAATTAAGTAAGAGAGAGACTACTACTTTAGGAATTGTGGCTTCGTTTGTAATATCATGGGAGGAAGCTCCATAACCAAGTGCCCTTTCTAGAGCACAGCGAACAGAAACTTGGTCCTGTAATCTCTTTTCAAGCAGCAATATCTGCATGGGCAACGAGGAGCAATGATTTTGTAACCAATATTCCTCATTCACATTATTAACCTACATTTACTTCATCCAATAAAATACACAGCTTGTATAATTCGTCGTTGAAGTTAGACACAAAATTAGAACTCCATAGGAGTGTGTAAAATCAACATTCTCCAATACCTCTTGCCTCAAAGAACGTTGGATCTCAGCGTTTGATAATTGTTTCTTCTTGCTGTTGGCACAACCATTTAAGCGCCCCTTTTCCTGGCATGGAAAGAATCAATATTCATCATCAATACTCTACACACTAGTTGGTTCCCATTCCATCTGAAATACTATCCATTCAACAGCAGTAATTTGAGAAGAACTATGAATACCATAATGCTATATCAGACATGGTGTCATACAAAAAGTTCATAATCTCAGTTTTTTAAGAGTCTAATCCACAGGTTCTGTAAAACAACAGTTACTTTAATCACTAGAGCAGAAGACCCCAATAAGGTATCTTACCAACTTTTGTCGATGAGCTGCTTCGGTATATTGAACCAAGTTATTTTCCTCCGATCCTCTGCTATCTGGGAAGCTACAATTGCAATAAATAGGTAAGAAAGAGAGCTTGAAATCCATGTGACATACTTGCCAGCTCAACATTTTTTCACTCTTGCAAAAGATTAAAGAACATTTTTCTTCTAAACTAACAAAATAAAATATTGGCGAATAATTATGACCAAATAATAGAAACACAATACTGAAAAGAATTTGAACTTGGGAAATAAGTTGATAATACATAATTATAAAACCTTGGATCCCCGATTCAAGATTTCACAGAGATCACATACTCACAATCTCCCCTCAGCTCATTTCTTCCAGCAATTCTTTGAAAATTTGTAAATGATGACAAAAAAACTCTAGGAAAGAAATATGGCATACATAGGAAAAAAAAAAGCCACAATGAAGCTAGTGTTATCTACTCTCTACTTGCAGAGGACATTAGAGAATAACTCCAAAGTCCTTTATCCCCCTCCCCCTGCAACCCATATAGAAAATCTTTATGTTCCCATTATTTCATTAGCTAAAAAAAACTAAAAACTGCAAGCAAAGAAAGTTACAGCACTAAAATAATCGGCTACCTCTTGGAACGCTTGTGTCTAACCATCCCAGGCCATTTACTGCTGCTAAACCCTTCGAAACCCATCTCTACAAATCAGACAAGCACAAGCTCTGTTCTGAAGAAATAAGTGTCAAGATTGAATTTTACAATGTAAATGCAAGAATGCCGAAAAGGATTCTTGAAAAACCTCAGCTCCAGTCAAAACCCCAATTGTATTTTAGCATGTTAGCCACTCTTTTAATGCTAGTCTGAAGTCTGAACACAACAGATGGTCATGTGCACAGGAGAAAAATGGCCAAGAAAAGGGGTCCTTTTGACTATAAGGTGCCTTCTTTCTTAAAGAAAAGCTCCCATTCTCACCCTCCCTAAAACCTTTGCTGCAACTATGGCTTTTAGGCAATGGGAGACTTTTGGTGTTAAAAGAAGTAAAAGTAGCAAAATACAGATATTGTAGGCTTTTCTTTTGTTGAATTGAAGGAAGAAAGAAAGTCTCCTGCTAAGGTCAAAGCGTACAAAAGTAGATGCTCTACGAAAGGTGGCACAATAGCAAGAAGGAGGAAATGGTGGCTTTCGCCTATCAGAGTAAAATACTGAACTAGAAATGAATTTGCATTACTATTAACAAACAGAGAAAAAGATTTCATTGATAAGAAATAAGGAGTGAGAGCTCCAAGCCCACATTCCTTTCAATTGTTGGGTTGCAAGTCGGAGTTGGTGGCCGTCCCTTTACCCCTTTGTCCCCAACTGCCAAATATATACTGCTGGAAAGCCTATAATTTTTAAGGTAAAGCCCTGAATTTCAACATCATAAACTATATTTTGAGGGTGTTTAAGAAGATCTTTTCTTGTTATATATAATCCTTCATGGTGCAATGATCTGTAATTAGAAAGCAATGGACTAAGTATAGAAAAAATAGGTATGCCATCTCTCCACCCCTCGTTGTTTTTTGATAGGATTTCCAAAAAAAATGAATAAGTATTTTTTTTTTCTTTTTTGGAGAGATAAAATCCCAGTAATTATTATATATTTTTGTGAATCAAAGATAGTGGCAGGTTGAAATAGGAAAAGATTCCATACCATAAAGTGTTGGGTATATGATGAATGTACAATTAAGAGTAAGGCTACTGAAATTCATCAAAAAGAAGAGTAATTGAATAAGGCCACTGAAAAGAAGTTTTAGGAAATTTGAGGTCAACAAAAAGTGAAAGGGAAAGGTGAATGTGAAAAGTATGGGAATTTCGAGGCCGGAAAATTAGATAATGGTATCAAGTCACTCTAATTGTTAACGTACAAACCAACCCACCCACGTCCTCAAATAAATATAGACGTATAAGATGTAATATTTATTTTTTACCATTCAAAATTAATACACAATGAATCAATTTGGACTTTTTGGGATGCTAGTGTTGTTAAATGAAAAGGATTCAACTTTAGAAGGTATTATCTTACTAATGTTTGTAGTGGAGAATTTTGGTATTATAGAAGGATAAATAAAATATGTAATTTTATAAGGTATTACCTCATTAATATATATAATGCGGAATTTTATTTTTATAGAAAGAAACATAAAAAGGTTCAATTTCATAAGATATGATTCCACTAACATATGCAGCCGAGATTTTATTTACACTATTAATAAAATGGCCATTTTCTAAATGTATATTTTGATGTGATGTGTTGAAATGCTTTTCACAAGTGCAACTTATGTTAGTTACATTTTATCATAATTTCTTGTATTCATTCATATAAAAATTTAAATTTTTATATTGAAATAATTAAAAAAATTAGTATTATATAAAAATAGAAAAATAATTTTATTTATTTTATACTATAAAAATTTCAATAAACAGATAAAGTATATCAAATTTATTAATCCTTATGAAAAATATATCAACAAATGAGAAAAACATAAAGTAGTTTATGGACTTCTCCAAACTCTGGACAATAAAAACACAAAACTTAATGTTATCTACCTTCATAATTAAATTTTCCCCTTTTTTTGACTCAATCAACTTTTCAAAATGACATTAATATTTTGAATAATACGTTTTTATGGAGAACTTGAATATTTGTTGAGTATATTTGAAATTTAAATGTGTACTGTTGTTTAACCATCAATTATAAAAAATTATGCACTATCTCCATCTCTATTTTTAAGAAAAATACAACTGTTAGTTTGTGTCTTTGCTTAAGGTTCTCAAAATATGTTCATCCAAGAGTAACAAAATTATGGGCATAAATCGAAATGGGGCAAAATTACGAGGACACATTGAGGGTTGAAGAAAATAGTGTCACCTCAAAAGGGACGAAAGTTGAGGGCATTGGATGCTTGAAGGAAATGAAATTTTGTGGGGTTTCCTTCTGTCTAAAACTGTCTTTGAAAAATTGGGGGAAAAAAATGGTAGATACCCATATTGTCCTTGAGCATCCAAGAGAGTAACGTTTGTCATAGAATCAAGAAATAAAAAAAGGGACAGGGGCTTGACCTTTTCCAAGATCGATACAAAAGAAAAAGATGATTGGGGTTGAGTGTTTGGGCTTCTCTTTTTGTCGTCATGTAGACCACCTTATTGTAAAAGCTGCTTTTCTACAGCTGCAAATGGGTGGAGGGGAGCACCGGGGTTTTAATGCTAATTAGTGGACACTCACAATAGTAATTTATAGAAATTTGTATATAAAAATTGTATTTGGCATATGGTTAGCCTTAATTGCAATATCTTATTTATTTTTCATGTTGGTTAATTAATTGAAATAGTGGTATTATCCTCATACGTATAAATATTAGGTTTAAAACTCGAGTTCTTACGAATTTTTAGTATATATATAACATGTGTACGTAAATAAATAAAAATTTATGAATTTGTCATTAATCAGTTTGTCAAGTAATTTTGTTCCTACATACACTTGTATGTATAAATTTAAGAGTTTTAAGAAAAAATTATTAATATACAATTCCCACACACTGTGTGTATGTGTATATTCATTGATGGAGCTAATATAAGTAAGAGACAACTAAAAATAAGGGTTAAATACACTTTGTCCCCCAAACCACTCTAAAAGTTGCAAATACCCCAATGAACTATTAAATGTAACATAAATCTTCCTAATTTTAACCGCAGTTATATTTTTTGTTAGAGAGAGTTGACATGGCAGCTTCTTGCCATTAAAGGCTTTATAGTAGCTGACGAGACAAAATTGTCCCTCTACCTCTAATACAAGGTCATTAACATGCGAAATAAATTGCAAAAAGAACCCTTGTGTTACTTCTAATTATCAAACAAATCCCTAGGATATGAATTTAAGCCAAAGCCCCCCACATGTTACAATATTAATTGCTCATTGCTCCCTACTCCTTGCAACCATTTATCTGTTGACTAGGTGCATCTTGATGAAAATACCCCTATGTAAAAAATCCCTCTTGATATTGAAATTAGCAAAACAAAAAACAAAAACCCTTGTGTTAGTGTTTTCTTTATTCACCACACACAATTATATTTTACTCATTAACTAGGTGTAATTTGACATATATACACCTTCATGGTCAACTAATAATTATTTGGTGGAATCAATAATCTCATAAGTGTATACAAATAATCAGACTATACAAGAAGTTTTTTTGTATTTGTCTCCAATCTCTGTATTTCGAAGCAATATATTTTTGTGTTTGTCTCTTCATATTGAAATTGCTAAAAAAAATGAAAATTGCCAATAGAATGGCAAAATGTCAGGTAGGAATACATATCCTTCCAATAATAATATCAATTCAATATTTTACTGTGCATTCATTACTGGAAACTCATTTTATTAGGGGTGTTCAAATCCAATTCAATCCCTACCCCAAAAAAAATTTGATGAATCAATCCAAAAAATCAAAAACCGATCAAAACTGAACTTTTTTGGATTGAATTGGATTTATTTTCTAAAAATTGATTGGATTGGATCGATTTTAGTTTTAATCTAAAAAATCGATCCAATCCAAATTGAACCAAAATTTATATACTAATAATATAAAATATATATTAATTGTAACATACATAAATAAATTAAAATAAACTAAACTTGAAATTTTTTTACTTTCAAAAATTAAATACATATGAATAATTATTGTGAACTCATAACTTTATAGTTGCATGTTGTTTACATAATCTAATTTAATTTCACAAAATTAGTGTGATATGATAGTTTAATGAAATTTACAAATCGATTGATTAAATTAGTTTAATTAACAATAGTAACTTGTCAAATATTTCAATTGAAAATTTAAATTAAAAAAATCAAATTAACCAATCCAATCCAATCCAGATCGATTTAAAATGGATTGAATTTGATCAAATTTACAATAAAAATTTAACCGATACAAACTAATTCAATATATATTATATAATTTGGATCGGTTAGCTTTTTATACCAAAATTGATCCAAACCAAACCGCGAACACCCCAACATTTTATGCAATGCCTCATTGATATCAAAATGTCTAATTGTTAGCTGTTTTCTAGCAGAAAATTTCATCTTTAAGTATCAAACATAAGTTTAATTTGAAAAAAAAAACCACAACATAGAAAATAAGAATTCCTTGCAAAATATTATTATAACTTCTAGCATAGATGAAGTGAGCTTGAGCCATCATATTCCACTTGGCTTTGCAAGCTTAAATTGTTTGAGGACAACTTTTGCTTAAACTCATAACTCAGGGGGAGTTTTGGCAATTCAAAATAACCAAGGGGTTTTTTGCAATTAACTCTGAACAAAAAGGTAAAAAAAAGGATAAAAATGACTTTTTGGTTGACAAATACAATTACCAACTGTATACCAAGCACGTGTATAACACCAATGGCTAGAAAGTAATACAAGGGACTTTTTGATAATTAAAATTACACAAGGGATAATTGCATACGAGACATTTCACAAGGGAGTTTTTGCAATTGTTTCTTAATATGTGTGTAATGTATTTTACACTCAAATTACAATATTTTTCATTCTCAATTTTCAGCATTTTCTCTTTATTTATATAATACTTTTAGAATAATTTTAATTCAAACATCTAAAATAATTTGTTAAACAAATAAATATGGTATTCTATGAAGATTAATATAATATTAAATAGGTTATCTATTTATAAACTAAAATATTATATAACAAGCTTTACATGAATATTTAGCCAAATTAATTGAAATTAATTTAAATTTATTATTTATAAGATAAATTTTATGATTATTAAATGAAACTTGTTGTACTATAAGATTATATTAACTTAAAAAATAAATTTTATTTATTATAATATTTCTTAATTGAAAAATAGTTTTAAACTTTTTTAAAAAAACCTAATTATTTATTTTACATCTCTCTCTCTCTCTCTCTATATATATATATATATTTAATGATAATTGGTGTATGATAGTAAGAAATTGATGTGTAAATATTATAATGAGTAAATAATAGACAACCCCCAACAGATAAGGTTATTTACATTTTGCTAAATATGCTTAAACACCCCATGTTCTAACTTTTTGGCTATATATTAAAAGTTGTTGCACTTTGCCCCTTGATGTTTTAAAAAATTTATGTTTAGTTACCTAAAGTATTTTAAAATATTATCATTAGCATTAAATTCATATTTTGATAGAATAAATTAAAATATTTTATCAAAAATTATTTCCATATATTACTTAATTGTCAACATATCATTAGTTCAATTATTATGAGTTATCTAAAATGTGTCAACCAACTTTATTATAATATTTTCCTAAATTAATGTGTGTAAGATAATAAAAAGTAATATTGGGTTCTATTATGAAATAATTATTATGGTGTACTTATAAATTTATATTTATTTGCTTAATTAAGAGTATAAGTGGTTTAGAAATATTATTTGATAACAAATATGCATTACATTGATATTAAAATCAATTAGGGTGTACTTTTAAAATTAGTTTTAATCGTCTCAAGCATATAAACTAAGTAAAATATAATCATAAAATTAATTTGAAATTATATGATATCTCAAACTGATTTAACTGTCCATATATTGACAAGTGACTAGTGTGTAATAATATTTTTTT
>JACGDI010002003.1:410932-438020 GCA_014898725.1 Jacaranda copaia
ATAATTACTAAATAAAAATATTTATAAATAAAAAATCAATGAATTGTTAAACACTATTTGTATGCTTATGGAAAATAATTGTTAAATCAATTATTTTAGGCATTATTAACTATCAAATGAATAATGACTAATAATTTTTAATGAATTATTTGATGAAATAATCAGAATTATTTGATATTACTTCTCAAATGAAATATTAGATTTTTTTATTCTTCAATGAAATTAAGTGAAAGTATAAACTTTAATTTAAATTTTTACATTTCTTCAAATTTTAATTACTTAAACAGTAATATAATTTCATATAATTTATAAACAACAATTTAAATTTTTATGGGAGTAATTTCCCAAGAATAAATTGTGAGTAATTTTTCAAAAATAAATTATGTGTGTAAAAAATATGCACTTGTACGAACATATTAGACTTTAAACAACCTGGGTAAAAACTTATAGGTTGCTAAAATTGGGATGTAGGCAAATAATTTTTTAATTTAAAACTTTTATAATGTTAATAACTTTTTATTTAATTCTAAAATTTTTATTTATTTCTTTTATTTAATTTTATTGAAACCCCCTTTTTTTCTTTTTGCCAAAATGCATTTCTAAACAATTAAAAGCCAGTGCATCATTTTTGTGTATAATTAGCTGAAGGACATTTTTGAAATATCAAGCAAAATATACAAATATCACATTGTGGATCATCTCTCTCGGCTTTTCCATCTAATGCTATTAAAATAAGGGGGATATCTGTTACATTTAATAGTCTAGGGAGGTGTTCATGACTTTTACAATAGTTCAAATGGGCAAAATGTATTTAACCCTAAAAACAATCATGTTTAAGCGATTAAGAGGTGCAGGGTTTAACTGTTTAACTAGTTTCTTAATATTGTGTGTATTTTTTTATGTAAAATTATTTGCGAAGCAAGAAAAAAGAATTTTAGTGATAAAATGTGAAGCCAAAACAAACTTGTTTGTCACTGAACTTTTCTCGTACATATTTCAATAATAATCTAAACACGATTTTTGTCATCATTAAATTTGTGAAAATTATCATTACATTTCAAAAAAATACTGTCACTTATATTAATATCAACCTCAACATTTTCTTATAAGGTTGTTGCAGTCTTAACATCTTAAAATCTAAGTGAAACTTTTTCTTGAGGATAAAAAAAGTAATAATAAAATAAACGATTCCAATAATTAAAAATTTAGTGGAAAAATATAGATGTCTTGGGAAAAAAAATATGGAAAAAACAAAAACATCAAAACGCCACTCTGATTTCGACTATGAATAGAAATGCAAGTGCCACAAATTGATTGAGCAGAATATGAACTCAAATTCTGTCTCTGCCATGGGATTGGACATTATCAAGTAATCATTTTGGACTCATCTGACAGCTTATTTAGAAGATAAAAACCAGCAACAGGTCCCCTGTGACACATATCACCAAGAAACTTCTATTTCATCTTTTTATGTAATTTTATACAAACTGATCTCCCAATACAAAAATTGTTTCTACCCATTGGCGGACTTAAAAAGTTTTGCATAAAAAAAAAATATATATATATATATGTGTGTGTGTGTGTGTGAATTTGGGAGCAAGTGGAGCACCAATTTTTTTAATCGAAATGACAGACATACTGTCGTGGATAACTGAGCTGTATTTATTATATTCCTTAGTTGTAGATTTACAAGAAAAAAAAACAGCATCCCTTCGTAGTTTACTCAAAAACATTTTGCAGATTCCATGGTGCTGAGATTTTTCTCCACGATTAATTTTATGTAGCAGGAGTAGTTCTCAAGCACATGATTAGGTTAGATGCGCATCTGGCTTTGCTAATACAAAGTCAAAAAGTGGCTTTTTTAATTCATTAATGACATGAGTTAGCGGCATAGCCTTTTAATCATAGATCGGATCAATATAAATTCATAATTAGGGCAACATGAATTCAGGTTAGCTCAAGATAAATTAGGATTCTGAAATCTACACATAAAACTGTTTTAGATCATTCGAACTTTCAATGAAACTGCCCAATGCTCAAATTAGTCCTTGAAGATTGTAAGGTAGAAATATTGAAGAAAATGTAAGATATTAATCAATGGTTGCATGTCGATAAATGTCAAATTATGGAGTACTTATAATTATTTGACGAGTGAGCCACAACTCTGATGGCCTAATCTAAATCCTATAAATATAGTTGATTCAATAAGTACCATTCAAAAGGTTGTGGGTTAGAATGGGTGGGTCAACTCAAATCAAACGGAAATCTACGAATCATACTTAGTATGATGCATCAATTAGAGTGCATTATATAAAATTATAATAAGTAAAGTACAAGATATTAAGATGGAACGTCGCACACAATCGCAAAACTATATAAGTGTTTTCATTAATGATAAATATAGTATCGAATCACATTTTGATTTAAATACTTTTTTACAGGAATCACAAAGCAAATTCCCATCATATATTTACTTCAATATTTTAGCGATTCTGAAAAGAATTTTCAAATTCAAATCAAGCCATATCAAAGTATTATTGAATTATTTATATTATACTTGGCAGCTTGATAGGCTCTTTTACTTCATCAAAGGTGCTGTTGAATCTGATATAATCAACAAAGCACTTGCTCTTGATTCCTAATCAATGTCATTTACTGTTCTTCTAAATATATATATATATATATATATATAATTGAAATTAACCATACCTACTTAACCAATAAAATTTTGGAACCGTTCCAACGGGAATCAATTTAAATTTTTCCCGGAGGAACAAGACGGGGTTGATAGATATTCAGCCACAAAACCGATGAAATCAAGCGACAATTGCTGCATTATAGCAGTTTCAAGAAATTAAGCACAAATTTCAATGTCAGTTAATTTGAAAAGAAAAGAAAAAGTTGAACCAGAAGCAAGCTTATGAATCCAATCCATAGATATTTCTTCTTTTCTGTATAAAGCAGAAAGCAATTTTTGTTGTGTCTATCCTTTAATTTCAGTCTGCAATTGCAGAAATCTTATATATGTGTGTGTTTGTATATATATGTATCAGCTTTGCAGTGGCCCGTATGGATTATTTGAAATTTTATGCAAATAATTATGAATCATTGAGTTACAGTAGAACAGTGATATATATACATATGGGCCATAGAACTTTGGCGTTGGATGTTGAGAAGACTAACACAAATTTTCTAAGGAACAGAAACAGCAGAAAGTCGTGTTTCTTTCCAATTTAAAAGTTGAAAATTCCAAACCAGAATCTTTTTTATTTTTTCTTGCCCGTCAGTGACTCCAGATAACGTGTACATTGAGGACTGAGCATTGTACATCATCGAGGCACACACGTAATCACGTTAAAGAAAATGACATGTATGTATCTTGATGGCTAGGGAGGGGTAGGGGGAGGGGTGGGTGGCCTCAAATGTAGACCCAAAAAAAAGTGAACTTTTCAAAGGCATTTGGACAAGAGAGTCAAGGCCAATCATATGTGGATGCAAAAAGGCACCTCTTCCTCCCACTACCGTCCCCACGTCCACGCCCACCCCCACCCCCACACTATCTTCCCACTAATCTCATGCCACCAACAATGGTAACAACTGTTTTGGCCATAAACTGCTGCAGAAGTATTGGCAATATCAGGTTCAGGCAAAATTTTCCTTTTCTTTTTTCTTTAAACAGTGGGATTCTTGACCTCTTCCCAAATTTTTGAAGTTCTGATAGGAGGCATAAAACATGTGGACTTGTATATTCTTTTACAGATTTTTTGGGCATTTCATCGTGCCAAGGGTGTTGGAAATAGTCACATTTATCCTCAATAAACAAGAATTCAACTTCAGCTGGGCTAAATTCAAATCATCCTACTCGAAGTCTAGCCCAACTCATATTCATTGTTCATTCATGAAGACATTATTGTCTAAAATCGTGTCACTTCAATTCTTATATATTTGATAAAAAATAACATTTTAATATAAGTACCTAATAGATATAACATTTCTAAGCATACAACATGAAATTGTAAGTAATTTACAAATTATTCAAATCTGCCCTCATCATACCAACCATCAACTCGACCGTCTACTTCAACGTTAGACAAGTTTTACAAGGAAAACATAATGCTTTTTTGTGCTTTCGAGATCCAAAGGCGTTGGCCCATCCAACTTGCTATCTACCAACGAAGCATTAAACTTAACCATCTTAAAACATTCCTCTCGAACTCACCTCACACTGCACTCACTTTATCAAGCGTTTCAACTACACTGGTCCTCAAGAATAATGAAACAAAACAGAAACATAATCTTGTGACCAGCAATTCTACCAACATTCTTTAGCATTTTGTCCATTGTGAACAAGTTTTCTAACTTGAGTAAATTGATAATCTCCACCAAATCACAGCCTCTATTGTTTTAGCATGTGATACAGGAACTACTTGAGCACATTTCTTTTGCATGGTTAAGGGCTCTAATTCTTTAAGGAGTGCCCCATGATATCTGTTGATTTTCTGATTATGGGATTACAAATGGTAAGCATACGCCACACTCTACAGACGCCAACAGCAATTAAATCATTCTATAGAGCTTGCATACTCTAGTACACATTTTCATTGCAACAAGTATTGCATTGTTCCTCATAAATTGGCACATTCTCATCAAGCAACGTCTTGTTGCCTGTTCAGAGATGAAAACTTGGAAATAATGATTAACACTTTACGTTATTTTCCAAGCATTTACTGATTAACTTGATCATCACAGTAAACAACAAATAGTTACCTTAACATTTTGCTTAATATATTTGTCTAGATCCAGTCTTACTTCTTCAGTAATCGGGTTCTACTCCTTGTCCAAGGACTGCTTCTACTTCTTGTCAAAGGAAGACCCCTACGTTCTACATTTTCCCCATCACTGTTGCCCCTCCTTTTCTGTTCAGCCCTGATTTTCTTATGATTCAAGAGAGTTTCATCAGGGGTGGAAGCCATAGTTTTTGTTGGGGGGGAACTTTCTTTCTTTGCACTTGATGGTCCACTGTAGGGAAAAGCATCACAATTATTTTGTTGCAGTATATCATCAAAAATATTCCTGCACAGCATATTGCCTCCGTTATCTCTAGGGGTGGCCATTTTATATGCATCAGAACCAAAAAGCTCTTTTGAAACAGAGGAGTGGGATGGTTCTTCACCAACAGATAGGGCAGCAAATTCTTCCCAGTAATATGGAAACCCAATCACAAAATGATTGCAAATCTGCCCCAAACAGAAATTCAGATAGAAAAATTATTTAGTCATCTGAAGAAGTAGGTCTCTATGTAAATTATCATTGGAGCAATCAGCGGATAAGGAAATCATGAGAGGAAAATGAAAGAGAGGACTCTACGCTAAATGCAGAGTTACTCATAAGAAAGAATACAAATAACCAATAACCAAATACCTCATGAGAGAAGCCATTTCCAAGCGTGCGAGACCGATTGAGATGTCCATTGACTATAATTGCTATGCCGTCAACCGTCATAAGAGTAACAGCATCATGTCTCTTGACAATTGGTGAAGAGAGGAAAGTTCTTATTCCTTGGTTCCTGCATTAACAGAATCAACAAAACAATGTAAATGAAATAAAGTAATATCTACTGATGGAATAAGGGAGAAGGTGTTACATATAGACATGAACTTTGTGTCCATTAGTCTAATATTAGCTGAATAAGAACTGAATATGAAAGAGCATTTTACAACTAGAGAGCGGAGGGTTGCAGCCAAAGTAACACAAGGCTTTGAATACCGTAAATTTGTTATAGGATACTCATAGGACAAATCCTCCATATCAACAATTAACAATTTTTTGATCAATGGTAAGCTTTTGGACAATGATAGTGCGTAAGAAAACAATCATCGAGCGGATATTCCAAAATGACTTTTTCGACTTGGTGATTGAGCTTGCAAGCCAGACTTTTAGAGGTTTCTATTGCCTACACTTAGTGCCCGCTTGGTTTCATTTTCAAAACTGTTCTCACATTTCTACTATGCTAAAAATGAAACACATCACTTTAACACATTTTCATTTTCAAAACACATTCCTCAATAACCTATATATCTTCTCACTATTCCATTATTTCTATCTCCACCTACAACCTACTGAACCCAACATAATTATTAATTTTCCAACAATTCATCCAAATACAAACTCATTTTCAATTCATTTTCATTAACTACTTTCTGACATTTTGAAAATGATGAAAATGAAAATAGAACCAAATGTGCTGTTAACTTCCAGCTCCACTGTTCACATTAAAGATTGTAAAATATGTTAGAATTGACAAATTTAAGTGCTAAGCATTTCAAATTCTTAATAACAAATCACTCAATAACTATAGATTTCAAACTCTCCTGCGAACATTTAATTTGAACAATTATTTGAATCATTAGAATGCATTTGAAATTGGCTTAGTGTTGAAAATCATTTTAGACCCTGAACTCAAATTTCATAGTTTCTTCATAAGTAGAACAAATCACTCAAAAAAAATATATACATATCCGCATCTCGTAGATTATACAGTATACAAGCCTGGGAGACAATTTCAAACTTTAAACTAACTTCCTAAATTTCCCTCCTACCTTGTATTGTTTTATTATTAACACACACAACAAATATACCAAGAAAATAGAGGGAAACATGAAAATTTTACTCTTTAGAGGTGAAACCTCCAATGCCCAATCGTTTGCCATGAGAATCGGAATCGGCTTTGATCAGCCACCAATCTTGCAAGAAAACCTACTAGAAAACCACCATTAAAGACGAGTGGAAATGTGTGCAAATTATCAGAATGACAGAAATAATAGAAGGGGTGGAAATGCGTACTTGTTTCAATAAGGAAGAGGATATTGCCGTGTTGGGGGTGGTGGAATAGGCTGAGAGGGTTTTCTGGTGGCGGTTGCGGCGGATTACAGCTTCGACTGGGGTCACCATGAGATAAATAAAAATTTACACGAAAATTTTGAAATTTTCCTTCTGACTTGGGGACTGGGGTTTTGTACCGGTCCTGCTGGAGCGAGGGCGGCTTCTTTGCCTTCAAGGCAGGTATGCCCCGTGTAATTTTATTTATTTTTTCTGAAAAAAGGTACACATATAAAACACACACATCAAAAAAAAAAAGAAAAAAATGGAGAGAAAAAATCGCGTTGTTAAACAAAAACACAACAAAATATTCTTCAATTTGAAAATTCATTCCACCAAATTTTCATTTTTGCATACATAATTTTGCATAAATTACCATTGGACTTCTTAGATTAAAAAAAAATAGTGAATACAGTTTTGTATTAGTGTTCAAGTTTAAGAGATCATCTATTAAGGAGGAAATAGAAAAAGAACACTCTATTAGGACTTATAATACTAGAAAGGATGCACCCCGTGGAGTTCTATATCTTTTTGTTTATACTTGTATAAATATTGTTTGAGATATTTAAAATTGCTAAATAGAAATATATAGGTACACATAATAAATTCAATTATCATATGTTTTTATGAAAGAAACTTTGTATATAATTTTTTTTTTACGTATTTATTTATCAAATTAGATTTATCGTGGTACACACTAATTCGTTAAGAAATTAAAAAAAATTGTTAGCAGCAGTTAAAGTTGGGTGAAGGGTGAAAATCAAGAAAGAAAAAGGCTATGATAATAGTAGAAAACAAAAGGAATTAAGCTTAGGTTGACATTCAGTTTTACCCGCATACATGCAAGAGGAAAAAGCATTAGAATGTAAGTTAAAAAAAAGGTGTCCGCCTGAACTAAAGTTAACTCTAAACAATTGGGAAGCAAATATTCTTCTAAATAAATATCAGTGAAGGTGGAGAAAGAAGCAAAATAGTAGCTTTCTGAAAGCTTTCATTTCTCATTATATAAACATAAATTGAAATATTTCATTCAAGTCCAAAAAGATATGTATATATAATACACATTCATGCACACATTAATAAAGGAGACAATGTTTTCTGTGTCTTGACATATGGTTTAAGAAATTAAATCAAAATTAAAAAAAAAAGGTAATAAAACCTCTTCCTTCTAAAACATATGCCTTGTGGAAGCGTAAGTTACTGTCCATGGGGTGGCTAATGCTCTATGAGAATTGACAAATTGCAAGTTATTCTCCATGTATACATTTGTATAAAGAGAACAAATACGACTTGTTCATTTGTATATGTTAATGATTCAACAACTCCATCGTTATACCATTTAAAATATACTCTTTAAAAAGAAAAACATGAGAATTGAATATTAATGAAATTATTCACCGAAAAGGAAAAAGAAAAAATAAAGCCTAATAGAAATTAAAATAAAAAGACACAGAAACTGGAACTAAATTGGGTCTTAAGGAGATCGAAAAAACATGCCTTATTTCCTGTGAAAACTCCAATAGCATATCCACTAGCATGAGGTAGCTTCTATGATGAATTAAGAGTCCAGCAAAAGTTCAAACACAAAAATATGATGCAAATACTGACTTCCTTAATAAAAGAATAAGCAACTGAATAAATTAATTAAAATGGAGGCCACAATGAAAAAAACAACATGGAGGTTAGCATTCATTAACTTCTGATGAACTGAGAATCATGCTGAAGCAACTTCATGCAGTCATCATTTAAAACATAGCTCTGTTTAGAAAGTTTCATGTCTCCCAACTTTTGCAATTAAAATTGGATCGAAATAGATCACTCACTTTTATGCAATTAAAAATGGAATTAAAACATGGCTCCAGAATCACTTTTATGTGAGCCTAAAACCTCAAGTAATTGAAACATTGAGAAGGAAAACCAGATTTTTATGCGAGCACATCAACAGCCAAATCAATCTCCTCTTCTGCACTTGCTGGCTTCATCCTCACTTAAAAGTAAACTACAAATCCTAAGGTTATAGAATTTCCAACTTAGCCTGAAACATATTCTTTTTCTCATGAGAAATTAACTACATCAAATAGTTTCAACACATGTGTCATTGGCAAATAAAAACAGCTTCACCTATGGACCCTATGCATTATAGAGATTTAATCTAATATTTATAAACGATAGGTACTTTTATTTTCTACATTCTATTTAATTGTAGGTATAGAGGAGGGAGTAAAGATTTAGTATGAGCTCATAATTCTTATGTCATTCTTATTTTCTACCTTAAATCTGAACTCCATACTCCACAAGTTTGAGCAAAATTCTAAGACATGAGGGAGATAAATTCCAGCAAAACAGAAGCCTTGCGCTGTCTTTGGGCCCAAAAAAAGACAAGGCAAGTCAATAATTGAACCACAAGAAGATCAAGTCGAGTCCATGCAAAATAAAACAACATTTTAATGCAACCCCAAAACCATTCAAACTCCAATCAACTCATTCATTAGCATACAAAATGCCAAAGCTGATAAAGAGGTGATTTGATCTTCATGGAAACAGTCAGAATAGTACCCTGAGCATCAGCATGTCCAACAACATAAAGACTTGACTACAAAAAATTTTGTCATGGAGACCGAACCAAATTCCATGCACCATCTGATCACAACCAACTATAAAGCAAAATTCCGAGCAGCAGCATATAAAAACACAATTTGGAGTCCAATCATGCCAGATTTATATCAGCAATTCAAGCACAAACTATCAGAACATGACAAACTACAGCAGCCTAGAGTTCTACAGAATCCAACTTTCAAATTCTATCCAAAAATTCATTATCCACAATACTTTCATTCAATGTTTCAACAACAATTTGAGTTTTGATCCTATCACTACTTTGCTTTAACATAACAGCCCCAACCTTTTCAGCACTAAGTTCTTTTGAAGTCTCAACACACACTTTGTGAGCAACAAATTTCCCAATACCATTCATTTCATCTAAATTAGTAGAGACCACACAAATATAGTACTACTGGTCATGATGCAGAAGCAATCTTTTCTCTTATAAACTATTTTGATCCATGGATGACCTGAAGCCGACAAAATGTAAGTGGAATTAAAAAAGAAAAACTTACTTTCACACAAGAAACTACCATCGCCATTTTAGCTCCAGATTTTGCATACCATTAACCATTAGCCTTAGATTTTGAGCCAACCTGCAATGTTATGCAAGAGGATCTCATAATTAATTTTATATTCATGATTTCATCTTCAAAGTGGAAAAACCTCTCATATAAGATAAAAAGGCAAGAAAATAACACAAATATACTAATTAAGCATAGAAGTTCTATCTTCAAAGACAGATCTGGATAGGACATACTCATCACACATTCATCAACCCATCCAAGTAAACAGCTATTAACTTACTTTGTGCGTGAACTTAAACAGTGGGATCATTCAAATTTCTCCACTAGATGTATATTTTTCAATTTGGATTGCCCAAGAATGAAAAACATTGAGGTGTTCTCCAATCATCTCACAGGTACTACAGATCGAATAGTTCAAAATTTGAGGATTAAGATCAGCAAGAAAATAATGGACTTTGCTATTCATCACGGCTACCAGATAGGTTCCTAGACATGGTTGCATGAGAAACAATGACAAGAACTTCATAGTATTGAACATGAAGAATAAGTTAGAATGCTAAAGCATGTATGCACACATACCAAAAGAAACATCATCCAAAAAATTTCATGGAACATATGATTTAGCAAACAGATATCTATCAAAATCCTCCATCAATCAATGCGAGAGAGAACACAAAAATACACAGGAACAATGCGGAAGTTGCATGCAAAGCCCAAATGAAAAAGATATAGAGAAGCATACCTCCTTTGTAAGCACCCCTAAAATCAAAGCAAAATAGAAGCAAATGAGAGAAAAATGGAATTTAAGTCATTCTAACTACAAAACATAACCCAAACAGCAAAAAACAATAAAATAAAATGAATGAAAGCATGGTCCCAACCAAACCCAAAAATCTTTGTGGACAAAAGAAAAGTGTAGTCTCACAGTATGCCACCAGCTACATTACAGAGTATGGGAGTAAAGAATTCTAACCCGTACAACCAACAACTCCCCAAAAGAAAGTATATGAGAGAAATATTTATCTTTTTTCAATTCCAAAAAATACTGCATCCTTGATTCTCACTGACCCAAATCCTCTTTCCTCCAAAATTACCAACCCAATATACCAGTCCCAGCCAAGACCCAATATTTTGTGAGCAAAAACACTGTTATTCCAGAAAAACAGGCAATTTTCAGCCGGAAATCAAGCCATTAGTGCAATACTATTGATGTACAAACCCTAAACCACACAACTTTTCCCTCCCCATCCTCACACAAGCTGAAGACTCCCAAAAAGAAAAACACACATGCACACAGTAGGTGATCAATATGTCTGAACCTAGCCTCACCTAACCACCAATTCTAAAACATGACTTTTCCTATTAAAGAAAATCAAAGAGCGTTTTTTCTGATTTTCTACTGACCCAGCCACTTGCAATTTTAAATTGAAGTAAAGCACAAATTAGAAAGCAGAAAGTACAAACAAATGCAGCATACCAGGTGCCAAACAACGTCGTTTTGGTGGTGAAACTGAGGAAAAAGGGAGGGGGAGGAAGCTTCTTTGCGCGCTGTGGTACTATTGCCACGTGTTTACACATATATATTAGACTAATACTTTACAAATAATCTCAAAAAATAAAAAGAAGTAAAGAAAAAGTATACCAAAAGCAACCATTGAAGCATCACAATAATTGGCACCATGTACTCCAAAAAAAATCAAACATATAAGAATATTTACCAATATATAATCAAAAAGCATAATCCATATAATTATAACTTAAAGTATTGACTACATAATTCATATAATTATAACTTTAACACTAAAATAATTTACCTTTTACAATGCCCAAAAATGCAAAATTTCAAACTTGCACAATTAAATAAAATATCACTATAATTTATTAATTATAAAGAAATAAAAAAAGGGGGTGGGAAGCCAGCAGCTGCTGGCCCCTTCCAGTGCATATGCACAATAGAAACACAAAAACAAGTCATTTATCACCAATGTGCATATGCACAATAGAAACAGAGATTCAAAATCAGCTTGACTACCTAGTATCTTCCAATAAATGATCAAGCGAGACATACCAATTGCTTGTAATCAAAGGCTAGCAAAGCGATCTTTGAACATACACTAAGTTGAAAGCATATAATACAAATTTCATAATTTGTGTATACAAGCAGAAACATTGGGATTATTGCTATCATATAAAAAACTGCAAAATTATTTGGTGCCCTCAGCAAAATCCTCAAGACATTGATAAATAGGTAATGAGGGAACAGACCAGAAATTTTCTCACCCACTCAATCAGCAGACAGTCACATAATTAATGGAGTTCACATAGAGCACTACAGAACCTGCTATCAAGTATTCAGCCTTAAAACTTAAGAGACTTTCTTTTCATGAACTTACGTATCATCCACACAGTTCATAGACAAAACACCAAATTTGCAATGTTATGTTATGTTATGTCTCGAAATTCAGCAGAACAAAAGTACTACAGAAAAACTGGAAAAGCCCAGAAGACGGGGAGGCCAGCCCCGTCGCCTCACGGCTAGAGCCCGCAAATCTGTTTGCTCCAGCGACGCCGGTGAGATGCCCGTCGCCGAGGCGCCGGGAGCCAGCACATCTGCTAGCTCCCGGCTTTGGCGTCGCGGAGGCCTGTGGGCCTCCCCAACGAGCATCTCGCCGGTGCTTTTGCCGGCGAGAACGGTACAGTAGTGAAAATAAAAAATAAAAAGAAAAAGATAAAAAAGAAAGGATGAAGAAGAAGAAAGGGAGAGAGTACCCGGGCGCTGGTGTGACTAGTGGCAAGTGAAATTGAAATGCAAACGGCAGGTAGGGTTTGGTGATTTGTTCATTCTGTCTTTTATATTTTTTATCTTTTCATATTTTATTTTGATAATTTTTATTTAATTATAATAAATAATTTTTAAATTTTAAAAATTTTAAATTTTAATTTTAATTATTCACTAATTTATTATATATGACTTTGATTTATATTTTGATACTTAATATTTTTGCATAATATATTTTAATATAATTTTAAAAAATTAATTTTTATGATGGCTATTGAATATTGACATTTAGTTTTAAATATGTAGATATAATAATGTTAATCAACAAAAATATTTTTTATTATTAATATTTTGGGGTTTAAAATTTATAGAGTTGTGAGATTTTAAAATTTAGAGTTTAAGTTTTATATTTAGATAAATTTTATTAGTTTTCTAAATTAATAATAGGACAAATTTACAAAATAAAATTATAAAATGATATATTCATCTTATAGCATATGCTTATAGTTAGATATTGTAAAATATTTAAAAGTTGTTTTGGTGAGTTTACGAGCTTCTCAAAATATTTTATAAGATGTTTGATAATTTATAAGATGCTAGTTTTCATAATTTTTTTAAGAAAATAATTTATAAAATTTCTAAAATAAGACATTGAAAACTTACAAGCACTTTTTGATAAAGTAATGAGTTCTTAATTTATTTTTAAAATCTTAACAAACTCCCTTAGTTTTAATCATATTAATTATAAATTTATCATTATCAGTACCTTATAAGCTTCAAAATCTTATTATACAAACACTTTAAGAACTTATTTTATAAAAAAAATCTAGCATCTTATAAGTTTCAAAAATATCTTATGAAATACAGAAGCTTATAAAACATTTTAAATACGTTGAGCCAAACACATTCTTAGATGGTGTTTGGCTAAACTTATTTAAAAGATTTTGTAAGTTCCTATATTATAAGATATTTTCGAAACTTATAAGATGTTAGATCTTGTTTTTTAAAGAATAAGTTGTTAAAGTATTTAAATAAAATAAGATTTTGAAACTTATAAAGTGTTAATGATGACAATTTTATAATTAATATGTTTAAAATTAAGGGAGTTTATTAGTATCATAAAAATAAGTTAGGAATTCCTAATTTTTTGAAAAATTAGTATTATATAAAAATAGACAAATAGTTTTATTTATTTTATACTATAAAAATTTCAATAAACACATAAAGTATATCAGAATTATTAATCCTTATGAAAAACATATCAACAAATGAGTAAAGCATAAAGTAGTTTATGGACTTCTCCAAACTTTGGACATTAGAAACACAAAACTTAATATTATCTACCTTCATAATTAAGTTTTTCCCCTTTTTTTGACTCAATCTACTTTTCAAAATGACATTAATATTTTGAATAATATGTTCTCATGGAGAACTCGAATACTTGTTGAATATATTTGAAATTCAAATGTGAACTATTGTTTAACCATCAATAATAAAAAATTATGCACTGTCTCTGTCTCTATTTTTAAGAAAAATACTACTGTTAGTTTGTGTCTTTGCTTAAGGTTCTTCAAATATGTTCATCCAAGAGTAACAAAATTATGGGCATAAATTGAAATGGGGCAAAACTAGGAGGGCACGTTGAGGGTTGAAGAAAATAGTGTCTCCTCAAAACGGAAGAAAGTTGAGGGCTAAAAAGGCAACATTGGATGCTTGAAGGAAATGAAATTTTGTGGGGCTTCCTTTTGTCTAATACTATAGTTGAAAAATTGGAAAAAAAAAAGGTAGATACCCACATTGTCCGTGAGCATCCAAGAGAGTAACGTTTGTCATAGAATCAAGAAATTAAAAAAGGGCTTGGGGCTTGACCTTTTCCAAGATCGATACAAAAGAAAAAGATGATTGGGGTTGAGTGTTTGGGCCTCTCCTTTTGTCGCCATGTAGACCACCTTATTGTAAAAGTTGCTCTTTTACAGCTGCAAATGGGAGGAGGGGAGCATGGGGGTTTTAATGCCAATTAATGGATGCTCTATCAAGTGAAGAACTTTTACATTGGATCATAGGTGAGACTCGACAATGCTTGCTTTCACAATTTGTGTTCTTGTGCCTCCAACAACAACAGAAATAATTTGATGAAAATCACCTTCCAATATTATTATCTTGCCTTCAAATGGTAAGTGAATTCCAAGCATTTCCCTAAAAAGTGTGTTCTACAGCTTCAATTCCTTTTCTATTTGCCATGGGCGCCTTGTCCCAAACAATTGCTGATGCCTGATCTATTAGCTCACACATTTCTGATTGTTTGCTGAAACTGCACATTGAGTTTGAATCTAACTTAATTGGTATTTTAAGTTTCAAATGTGTTATTCTGCCTCCAAGAAATTGGTTGCTGCAATACCTGATGTTGCAATAACAAGCATTATAAACCCGTCCTTTCGGAAACTTGCTAGTAAAGCTCAATATAGGAATGTTTTGCCAATTCCATGTGGACCATCTACAAAGAAAATTGCACTTTGCTTTCTCACAATTGCATGCTTGATGGTATTAAATGCTTGCAATTGCCCCGCATTAAGTTTGCTATCAACATGTACATCATGTTCTAGAATTGGTATGGCCAGTTCATCTTCTATTAAACTGGAAATGTTTCTCAAATTATGATAGTCTTTGCTAATTTGAGGCCAATCAAACTCTTTCAAACTTCTATTATGTTGTAAAAGTATATAATTTATGTCATGCAAAAGTCAGTTCAGGATAAATGCATTATTTGTGGAACTTGAAGAAGAACAGTTCTTAATCATGTATGCATAATTTTCTTCCCACAATCTTCTTACTGCAATTGGTTGGCAATAAAGAAAAATTGTAGTAAACAATCGTTTGAGAGATGAATGCATTCGAACAATTCGTGCCTCAATCAAGCATTGCCTAATACTATCATCTTGTTTGAGGAGACCAAGTTTTTCAGTGGCTTGCTTAAATGTTGGATAGTGCACATTGTTCATTGTCAATAGATCATCAAATGAGGTAGGCTCTCTAACATGATTGAGTAAAATGCGCAAATAAAACCTTTCTCTTTCATTTGGTGATACAACATATAATCGACCTATGACCCTTTATTGTGTCATCCTTTTCCACTAAACTTTTTCCTTTGTCATGCATTAATAGTATTTAGGGAATTCATTGTAGAGATATTTATTAGGCTTTCTACCTTCATTATACCTCTAAAAAAACTCAATTAACATGGTCCTGGAGTTACACTCATCACATAACAAATCAAAAGTTCTCTGAGAGTAGTAAAATCGGACTTGTTGCATATTCAGAAGGAGAATTTGCAGTCTTACAATAGATGGATATATTCTACTCATTGGGAATTTATATATTTTTCATAGTGCCTCTGGAGCACAAATCCACCTTCCATCAATATACTGACTAACCTTATCATAATTTGGGTTTAGGCGTACCTCAAATACTATGCAATCGGGGCCCTTATACACATACTTATAAAGATACTTTATGCTTTTTATGTTGCTATAAATTTCAACATTAATATGATAGTCATACTTCAACAATAACCAAGCATTATATGGAACCACCTATCCATTGTCCACAACTACTTCACCATCACAATTTAAAGCAATAAATCTATCATCATTTTGACATTGATATATAGGTATGAATCATTTCCTTGTACAGTGCACGGTGCAAATGGCTTAGGATAGTTTTTCTTATAAGTTCCATTTTTCATGCAAAGAGCATTAACATTCATTTCTCCACATGGCCCATGTATTGTGTGCCTCAAAATAGCTTCATATAATAGAGGCTCATCATCTTTGTGAGGAATCTCTGCTCATACTATATATGATCATACTCCTTTGGAGTATTGAGCTTGTCATTTTCGTCAAGGATCAACAACATATGAGCATGTGGTAAACCTCTCTTTTGGAATTCAATGACTTGAACATGTGCTACAATTTTTCCAAGGACATTTCTAGCATACATGTCTTTTTTTAACTCTTCAAATTTTGCTTGAAAAATCCTAGTTAACAAATCAACCCGATCTTGAGGGATTTGTCCAAGTGGAAGCTCATGTTGTATTTTTCCCATGATGGATTGCATGTTATTATGATAAAGAGATATGGCTTATCATACTTTTGAACAATTGACATTGCATCATGGTATCGTTGATACATATCACGAGGGCTTCCAACAAATGATGATGGCAAAATTGTACATTGTCCAACATTTCCTAAGTGAAGATTATTACCATCACATTAAAATCTAATGAAGAAATTATAGTCTAAAAATTAATACGAAGATAGAATAAAATCTATAAGTTACCAGCATCACTTTTTTTGGTATTCAAATAATCTTAAAGACCTTGATATAATTCATCTCTAATATCCTGTTGATGTGTTCTTATGTATCTAAGCTTTTATGTTTCAATCTTCACGTAACTATCTACAACATAGTGTTGCAACAAACGTCCTCCATGCAAAAGGATTGAGAGATTATGCGGAAAAATAAATTGTAATATAATGTAACATTAAAAAATTTAATTTATTTTGTATTATATAACATAGATGAAGTAAAATTTAACCATACCTGTAACATATATGTGTAATAATAGTAGCAAGTGACTCTAGTACCATCAATTAAATGAGTATCACTATCCCATCTGTATGTGCTGTAAGGAAGCAATAGAGGGTACTACAAAGGACCATAATACCCTGAAAACTCCTTAATATTCATTAAATGACCCCCAATTATTTGAACAATGATATCTCTATTAGTAGCTCCTACTGCTTTATCATTGCCAACCATAACAACTACAACTTGCGATGAAGTTGGGTGTGTGTATTGATTGCTTATGGTAGGTCGCTCCTTAATCAAAAGCTTGCAATCATTAAGATCATGACGTTGAGCAAGTTGACATAAATTCTATACAAAAGAATTGTGTGAATCAAGAATCCTTTAATCTTTTCAATCAACTCCTTGTCCAATCCATCATTGTCCAATAAACAATTTTCAATCTCATGCTCTGTGTCATAAATAAACATTTGTATATATCTTGATCTCAATTCAGGAAGGGGTAATAACATACCAATCCTATGATAAATTGATCCATGGAATCTAAAAACTTATACCCCTTGGCAGCCTATTATTAGACTTTCTTCTAATTCAACACCAATCGAGGTAAATGAGAAGATATGATTAAAAGCACGTATATTTTGCCTAAATATTCAACCATTGATAGATTGATTAGTAAAAAGATTATAAAGCTCAGTAGGCACTAGAATTTCTGGCAGAACAGCTTTTTTGCCTTTACAACAAAAGTTTCTTGTTTCTCCATGAAATAACTTAGCCTAGCAATGTTGACAAATTATTGGATTTGGGAGTTGTAGTCGAAGATTTTGATGCAATTTGTGAAAATTCCTTGTACAATTGTGATAAAAGTTGGTACGACTTGATGTATGCAATCTTTGATGCCTAATAATGTCCTTTCAATGTTGTAACCAGAATCTGAGTCCTCATCATGAATAATTTTTGCATCCAGATGAGGACCTATATATTATAATATTTAAAATTTTCATCAATTTTGCAAACACCTAATATTAAAATGTGAATTCAAAGATATAGAATTCTCAAACTTGGAAAACAATAATTATATTTTTTTTCCCGTTATGGTTGAAGCTATAGATACATTCCTATGTGAAGGTTGAGCATATGATGTTGACCCTTCATATTGATTCATTGGCACCATGTTGGAAATAAATATTGTATAGTTTAAAGAAGTCAATTGACTTTTTTCAATTACAGCTGTTGGATGGCCATATGATCCTATAGAGGAAAAATGGTGTATGATGAAATCTCTGTACATATTGTGGAATCAAGTAGGCATACAAACATTATAGATAAAATATATTTAATAAACAAAGTAACATTTTGTTGATTTTTAAAATTTTTGATAAAGAGGTGACAGGTTAAGTCACTTAATAGATGAAGCTGATGGTAAAAAATTAGAAGTTCAAAATTGATTAAGGTTTGAGTAAATTAAAAATCAAGGACATCAAATGAATTATAATCCACATAATAATTAACTATTTAAAAAATATATGTGCACCAGCATGAGAGCTGATGTGGAGATATGAAAGGGTTGATGGTTTGAATTGGTGGCATTGCTCTGGGATGACATTGATTGGCATAAGAATTGACTGAGGTAATCGATTTGCAGTAGTAAAAGCACATGCGGTTCCTACTGTTGTTGTATGGAGACAGTCTAAAATAAAAAATAATTAAAAATTTTCAAGTTGACATACAATTTTATTTGAAAGTGATGAGTTTATCTTATGTTTTTGCATAAGTCCCTTAAAAAAATAATATAATATAATATTTATTTATTTATACCATTATAAAAAGGAAGGCATTTTTGTCTGAAATGGAAGTTATGATACCAAATTTCAATATACCAAAATTTTTCTTTACTTATTTAATATTCAATAAAAATTTATATGTACAGATAACCACCATTTATTCAAAAACTTTCACTATTTACCTATTTCAATTAGTTTTATATTTTTTTCTTTAATTTGGTAATGAATCATAAAAATTTTATTTTAAATGGGAGCTATCTTCATAATTATGCAAATTATAAATATATTTTTGTGATGCATGTCAACTTTTAATATAATGAATATGAGAATATTTTTACTTAAAAATATTTTATGCGCGCAGAAATTGGGTGCAAATAATTGCTAATTATAATTAAATCCAACTATTTCATGAAGCATAGTTGTAGCTCGTTAACAAAGACTAACTTAGTTACATCTTAATTATGTGTTGAGTGAGCAAGCTTTGATATACTTTCATAGTCTAAACTATTCTATCAAAATATTGAATACTAAAATATTTTAGATTTGGCATATATATTACATGTCCTACATTATTATGATCTATTGTTATTGTGCAAAATAAATTGTAGAATATAATTTGTGTGACAACTTAAATAGTTATACTAACATGAATTAGTAGGTAGTGTAAGTGATGTAAGTTCTTGTGCACATGTTTCAGAACTAGCAAGTCTTGATCTTTTGATTTGGTAGTACCGACGCCTTCTTGCAGGATAGCCTTCTTGCTCTTCAGTACTCATTGCTTGTCTTCCTTGTCTAGCACGAATATGGTGTCTTTCTCTTCTTCTCTTAGCTTCAACAAAAGTTGCTACCATATTTTCTATTGATGATTTTGATTCCATTACTCATGTCTAAATAATATGAGAATGTGATTTTATAATAGTGAGGGATTATAATATATAATGTTTTCACGTAAGATAATAGAATGATAGTTGTAGAGGACAACATTCATATATGCAGTATGTGGATGTTAAAGCATGTATTTGCTTTTGAAAGTAGAATTGAATATCAAACACTAAGGGTGGTTAAAATTATAATTTTTTAACAATATGTTTTTCTTTCAGTTTTTGTATGAATTAAAATAAAAAATTATGACAAAACGGCAATAGTAAAGCTATAGAGTCGCAATAGTAGGTTGTAAATGATAAGTAAGTTGTCTGTATGGATAAATTATACCAGTAAAGTTTAAAAAAGAAAAGCAGCATTGTATGAAGATATTTCAACAATACATCAAAAGTCACTTTTATTTTATTAAAAAATACAATTTCCTAAGGACATTTTAAGAAACTGATAAGCTATTTAAACATTTTGAAATATATGTTTGTAAAATATATAGATTTAAATAAATTCATAAGTTTTTAAAAGAAAGTATAAAGATTTTTTATGTTCTTAAGATTTTAGCAAACTATTTTGATTTTAGCCATATTATTACAAAATTATAAGTGCAAATATTTTTATATTCTTAAGAATAATAATCTACTTTAATTTAAATTATATTGATTACAAAATTAATATAGTTAATATGTTACAAGTTGCAAAATCTCTTTTTAGATAAACACCCCGAAAGACATAATCAAGAACAAATGGCTTATATATTACCTTAATGAAAAGAAACAGATTTATAGTTTTGGATTTATGGCATAGCGAAAAATAATTAATAATGAATTATGAGGGGGAAATTGATTTTGCATTTCATGGGGTTAGATGGGTACGTTAGGCAGCTGCTTTTGGTGGCCTATAACCGCAAATTGTGCGTGATGATGCTCAATGAAATTCTATATGTATAGAACCTAAAAATATTAAGTTTTATAAATTATGGTACAATGAATATAGAAAAGCTTATATTATTAATATGATGCCATTATTAATATTTTAAGGTTTCAATATTATACATGTTCAAATTTTATACATGTACATTTTGAGAAGAACATGAAGTATTATTATGGTTCGTCTAATTTTAAGGATTTAATTAATAATTAATTATTTATTTCTTTTAGCATGTAGAAGTACATTTTCATATATTGGTATGTTTTCAAGTATCTTTCCTAAAATATCATTAATTTTTTTTATAATTTTATTATCTATGTAAAATAACTATCATCCCACTATCCTCCCTCCCCCTCTCCTCACTACTAGTACATAATATATAGCTTCATAAAGACGATAAATAGTTATACATATTTCTATTTTTCTCTATTTTTTCTTGCAGTTATGATTTCTCCTATTTAAACTTTTTTTTACCTTTGTTTATGCTATTTCTTTCAAAGATGCATGATTGAGTTTGACATGAGTGTTAATTGATTAATATTATTCTCTGTTATAGCAATTATTTTCAAGCTATTTGGAAAATGTTAATTTTTATTTTTATTAAATGCACATGCATCAAGTGTGCACTAAGTGCTAGTAAGATATAAAGAAAGCATTATGCACAATAAAGATATTTCAAACTAAACTGGAAGATTAAATTATCAAAAGTAATAACAATTACAATATGAAAACTAATATGGAGTTAAAAGAAGGTTTGCGTTACCTTTGACAATGGAAAAGTGTACCAATAGAGGCAATTTCTTTAAGAGTCTTAATTATTAACGCTTGTTGCTTGAACCATATTGTTCCTCGCTATAGCGAACATTGAACCCAATTTAAACAATTTGTTTTGGTCTTGTTATACTTGAACCAACAAAAAAACAAACAAACAAAAAAAAACATTTTTGGCGTGAGAAAGGAATTGAAGAAACTATTCAGTAGGTTTTGATTTGAGATATGGGACAAAACCAATAAATGGAGGTTGTGAGGGATGTGGGTGGTTGATTTTAATGGCAACAAAAATCAAATTTGCCAAGTAGGAACTGAGAAAACTAAGTTTGAGGTTTTGGGTTTCACGCATAAGATGATGAAAATGGGAAATGGAGGCTGTGGAGATGTGGGTTAATGGTAAATAACTCTTATTACCTTTTTGAATTCCATTATTTTTGTTGATTAATTAAAGGGCAAATTTGGATATTTAAAATTTGGTATGAGAACTGTAAAAAAAAAATAAAAATTCAATTTTACCCTTTAAATTAAATAGTATAGATTTCAACAGGATAAAAGGATTGGAGGATAATTTTGTAAAAGTTAATGAGTTAATTTTCATTTTAGAGAGCAAAATGAACTTCGCCTTTATATAGTAATAGGTTTTATTAATATGCCCTTAAAGCATATTATCAGTACATTACTAATGATGCTAAGGTTAGAGAATTGGAAATTAGGTACAGGCCTACATTAGTCGACCAGGAAGTTGGTTGGAAATGAATATGGTGATGAAAGCGGGTTAAGTCCTGTAACCAAGCAACATACGTGAAGCTAGTATAGGAGGCCCTCGGCTAAGGTATTTCAAAGCTCAAGTTAGTATAATCGACTTTGATATGGGATAACCCAATAGGCCCAACATCAAACGAGACAATTCACGAGGCCCAACGATAAATCTGTTTGGTCGATCGGTATTGACCTTACTTGGTAGGGTCTGCGGTCAATCCGTATCGACCTCAGGACCACTCTAAAAGTTTGAGCATTCGAGTCTAGTAGACATGAATCGACCTTCGACGTTCACTCGAATCCCCATCGGGCATATTGATCTGACAGGTCGAGTCCCTCTGCACCAATGACATATGGCAGCCGGTGTAACCGCTGCCAACAACTCTGACAATTCTGACAAACCCTACCAACAACTTTGACAAAAATGTGCCTCTGCTGGTACGATTTACCCAAAAAAGCAGGAAATTTAGCCACCTGGCACAGTTCAGTGACCTGGACATGAAATGACTCCCAACTCCCTGGCATGAGAGAAAATTAGTACACCTGATAAGGGTATTTGGGTAAAATCACGCCCACAGAAGGCTATAAATACTCTAGGTCTAATCACGCTCAAAGTAATGCCACTTACACTATACACTTTACATTCTCTATATTCTGCTCGATTTCCCTCTCGACCATAACTAACTTGAGCATCAGAGTATCTTAGCCAGGGGCACTTCAGCTAGTTTAACGTGTGTTTTGATCGCAGATTACACGCCCAGAACTACATACAACTCTTATTTCCTCTACACATAATTTTCTGCATCATTTTTTGGCGCTGTCTGTGGGAACTTTGAGATTGCAGCGAGAAAATGGTAAACACACGCAGAGTAACATCTAGGAGGGAAGAGAACCAGAGGTCCACTTCCCTGCCTTTCTCTAACCCCCAGTAAGATACCAATGCTCCGGGCGCCAGCGCCCCCCAGGAGCAGCGAGTGACGCTTACCATGCCCCAGTTGATATAACTAATTAGTGAGCAGATCTTCGCTCAAATATCAGCCCAGTTATCTATCGTCCTAAACAAGCACACCACAGTGCCCGCTTCCGCCACTAGCGCAACTCTGCAACCGCTCCCACCAGAAAACAAGCCCCCAGAGAACAATCCCTCATGCCAAGAGGCCAGGCAGCCACCTGCCAAGCGTGAAGTCAGTCCCAGACACCCGTAGGTAGAAAGGAGGTGTCCAGAACCACGGTAGGAGGTAGCGAACTCAGTGGATCACACCAGACCTAATCGAACCATGCAGCGCGATAGGGTCAAATGCTCAAGGTGTGACTACCCAAAGAGAGAGAAGAATTTGTAGATTAGGTACATCGACCCAATCGAGCCCCACAGTGCAACAGGGTTGAGCACCTCAAGTCAAGTTTTGACCGAAATGCCAGCCAAGAAGATCGGGACGAGTGGGAGAAAGTATCCCATCAGGTCCAATAATTAAACAGACGTCTCAATGAGATCTTGAGGAGAAATACTGATAGGGCCCCAAACTTAGATCCTCAAAGGTCTCATCGTGAGAGAGGATCCCCATTTGTGCAAGAGATCATCGATGAGTGCATTGCCATAGACGCTAAGGTCCCCACCGACCTCTCGAGGTATGATGGCTCCATCGACCCCAATGAGCATCTCATGTAGTTTGAGCACATGATGCAGCTGCATGGTCACAATGAATTCATTTATGCCAAAATTCTGGTGACCACCTTCCAAGGCATCGCACTAGACTGGTTCGTGAAGTTGGAACCATCAACGATCTACTCTTATGACCAACTGTGCTATAAATTCTTACAGTTTGTCAGCAAGAGGAAGACCAAGCTCCCCCATACCCACCTCCATACCGTCAAGCAGAATGAGGGAAAATCCCTTCGAGACTTCTTCACCAGATTTAATATGGAGGTCCTGAAAATTGATAATCCCAGGATTGAATTCTTGATCGACGTGTTATTCCTGGGACTTAGGCATAAAGAATGCACCAATGCTCTGGTGCAGGAAAGGTCCGGGTCGATGGAGGAGTTGTTCGACCTGACAAAAAGATACATGATCCAGGAGAAGATGAACAAGCTCAAGTTCAAATTCTCTGAGGTCGAGAAGAAAAAGAAGGAGAGAGACGACCAGAAACACAAAGAGTGAGGTTGGTCTCTGATTAAATGCTTCCATGACTATGCACTATTGAACACTCTGAGGAAGGAGGTCTTATACGCTATCCAGCATGATAACCTCCTCAAAAAGCTCAGAAAGTTGAAGGAGACTGAAGCCATGAAAAAATCAAAGAAATATTGCCACTTCCATAAACAGAAGGGGCATGACATTAATGAGTGCTTTAATATCCAGGATGAGATCGAGAGATTGATCAGGCAAGGTCATCTCAAGAAATACATAGCTGTGGAAGCCCGTTTGAATGGGGCAAAGCCGATCAGACTCCCCATAGAGAAAGGTCGGTTAGCTTTAGGAGAGAGGATAAAGGGAAAAAGCTTGCCCATGATGATCACCCGCCCATCAGAGGTGTAATTGACATGATTGTAGGAGGTCCCACTGGGGGGGACTTTAAGTTTGCTCGGAGGTAGACATAGAGAAGACTTGAGTCCAATAAGGCTTCATCGGTGAAGACAACTTTCCACCTCTCTACGAGTGTAGAGCCCATTTCATTTACTGATGTCGACTTGGCCCATCTCGAGGGCAAAAATGTTGATCACAAGATAGATTGCCCAATCATCGTTTTGGTGGAGATCATGAACTTTGAGGTGCGCAAGGTTTTGGTCGACAACGGCAACTCAGTGAATGTCATCTTCTTATCTACACTGAAAAAAAATAAACTTGGGCAAGTTGAAATTCCAGCTAGTGCGCCCACCGCAGGTCAGATTTGGGGGGTTAAAGATCATACCAGAGGGGTCGATCGACTTGAAGACATCTTTTGGGGAGGCTCCTCGAAGGAGAACATTAATGCTAAATTACCTTATGGTCAATGCTCTATTCGCCTATAATGTCATCATTGGCCGACTCGCCCTCAATGACTTCCGTGCCATCGTGTCTACTTATCATTTGAAAGTAAAATTTCCAACCCCAGCCGGCACAAGTGAGCTATTATGCAATCTAAAGGAGGCATGTAGATGTTACAATATCTCGATCGAGCCATCCAGGTAGAAGACTCGACCGCAGTTGAAGACTTCAGAGGATGCCTCTATAGCGAAACCTGAAGAGTCCCAGGTTAGTAAAAAGCAAAAATTGGAAGACACCAGGGTGGAGCCTGTTAGGGAATTCATAACTATTGAGCTTGAAGAGGGCAATCCCAAAAAGACAACCTATATTGGGATATACTTAGGTTAAGGCCTTACTTGAAATATCTCATGGTCGATTTCTTGAGGAGAAATGTCGATGTCTTTGCATGAAAGACATCCAACTTGCAGGGGATTGATCCTAATGTCATTGTGCACCACCTCAATATTGACCCTTCATACAAGCCGATCAGCCAGAAGATAAGGACATTCAACACTAAGAGGGTGCAACTCATCGAGGAGAAGGTTAGAAAACTCTTAGATGCAAGGTATATTGTAGAAATTCAGTATCCCTCTTGGCTTTGTAATGTTGTTTTAGTCCCAAATATTGAGGGATAGTGGCGGATGTGTAATGATTTTACTAATTGGAATAAAGCATGCCCTAAAGATCCTTACTCCCTACCTCGAATAGATTTACTAGTTGATTCAACTGTTGGGTGTGAATTATTAAGTATGATGGATGCATTCTAAGGCTATCATCAAATATTCATGGCACCTGATATGAGATAACCCAACAGGCCCAATAGGCCCTTCTACAAATGAGATAGTCCATGAGGCCCAACGTGAAACGGTATAATCCAGTAGGCCCAACAGGCCCAGGTTCAAAAGATTCAACCCACTAAGCCCTGAGGCAAGTCACTTTGGTCGACCAGTATCGACCACGTATAAGAAACCCCGTGGTCAACCCGTATCGACCTGAGGGCCTCTTCCAAAGTCTTGTGATGATAGCCCAGAGGTGAAGTCAGACTGGTCGACTAGTATCGACCTCGTATGGTAAGCCGCAAGGTCAACCCGTATCGACTTGGAGGTTGCTTCCGTACTCATCATCTAAGTTTGGTCGATATGACTCGACCCCCGGTCACAAATGGGACAAGTTGAACCTTTAAGTAATAATTACACGTGACAGCAGATGTGACTGCTGCATAGAGATGTAACCGCTTCCACCAACCCTGACAACCCTGCCAACAACTCTGGTAGAGACGCGCTCCCACTGATGGGACTACTCAGGAAGATAGGAGATCGTGCCACATGGCACAGCCTCGAGATCTGGGCAGAAAATGACTATCCAACCCTAGTTATGAAGAAAGCCCAAGTTCACCTGATGAGGGCACTTGAGTAAATTCACACCATAAATCCTACCAGCATCACCACGCTTAAGGTATTGCAAATACACTATTCACTATACATTCTCTAAATACTCTCTATTTTACCGAAAATCTAACTTGAGCATTGGAGTGCCTTAGCCAGGGCACCTCGGCTAGTTTATGTTTGTTCTTGGTTGCAGATCTCAGGCCCAATAT
>JACGDI010002003.1:444303-471611 GCA_014898725.1 Jacaranda copaia
ACTTTCGTTGGGGTCAAGCAGTAAGGTAATAGAAACCCAACTCCTCGCTACTGCCCAACTTTTAAGACATAGAAAAGTGAAATAAGTTTGAAAAATTGGCAAAAGAAGTAGGCTGGTCGAAGAGATGCATTAACACAGCAAAACTATAAAGGGTTGCAAAATAATTGGGGAGGAGTTGGGTGATGCAAACCTCTAATCCTATGAGGAGGTCGACTATGGACTGGGCGAGCAAGAACCTCAGACCACATTTCAACCCCTCCTCAAACATAGTTGTAAGCCCCCAGAGAGGTCGATGCATTTTACCCCAGGCCCCCAACGCTACCATTCAAACTCGTTGGGGATATGATATGCTGCTCTAATCCGCATTAGATCGGCAGTGGTTATTTTTGAGGCTATTTCTGTGTAGTGATCTGGGGTAAATAATCGACCTCGGCTAGCAGGCATATCAACAGGTCCAGCCTCCCTCTCCGACACTACCCTAACTTTGTCGGAGCTGCTACTACTACTCGAACTAGTATTTTCACTCGAAGAAGAACTAAACTTAGTAGTGCTCTCAACCTCAGTATCCCCCATACAGGCTATATTCTTAGACCTAGTGCTATCAGAATCTGAACTAGTAGATATGGCTCTACAACGTAAAGGCAGAAAAACACAAGTATAATAAGGACACTTACAGTGCAAGTTTTTCAAATGCAAAGCACGAAGCCGGAAACACTTCAACAATCGCGATTCTATCAGATATTCAAGTTGTAAAAGTGTGAATGAAGCTACTTATCCCCCTATTTATAGGCAATCGTGCACAAGAATCCACATAACTATCATCATGACTGTCTGCCCTAGTATGCTTCATATTCTGTACATTGATAGCCGCATTAAATGCATAGAAATCATCTCAAACCATGGTCGATAGTTCAAAAACCCAAGTTAAAAGTTTAAAAATCCCGATCGAGCATAGTACCCACTATGATTGAATATAAACTCCCTGTCCCTTCTCGTCGACAGGCTAGATCAGGATCGGGAGTTGGAGGGACTCATGATATGGGATAACCCAGTAGGCCGAATAGGCCCAACATCAAATGAGACAGCCCACGAGGCCAAACAATAAATTTATTTGGTCGATCGGTATCGACCTCACTTGGTTGGGTCTATGGTCTATCCGTATCGACATCAAGACCACTCCAGAAGTTCATGCATTTGAGTCTGGTCAACATGAATCAACCTTCGGGATTCACTCAAATCCCCACTGGGCATATTGTTCTGACAGGTCGAGCCCTTCTGCACTAATGACATGTGGCAGCTGGTGTAAACGCTGCCAACAACTCTGACAGCTCTGACAACCCTGCCAACAACTTTAGCAGAAATGTGCCTTTACTAGAACGGTTTACCCGAGAAAGCAGGAGATTTAGCCACCTAATACAGTACCGTGATCTGGACATGGAATGACTCCCAATCTCCTGGCATGGAAAAAAGTTAGTACACCTGACAGGGATACTTGGGTAAAATCACACCCACAGAAGGCTATAAATACTCCAGGCCCAACTATGCTCAAGGTAATGCCACTTACACTATACACTTTACATTCTCTATATTCTGCTCGATTTTTCTCTTGACCAGAACTAACTTGAGCATCGGAGTGCCTTAGCTGGGGGCACCTCAACTAGTTTAATATGTGTTGTGGTTGTAGATCTCAAGCCCAGAACTACATACAACCCTTATTTCCTCTATACACAGCTTTCTGCAACATCAGACCTGAATTTAGAGTGGCAGAGCAAAGGTCAAAGTTATAGTGAACGCACTTCATGGAACAATTACAATAGGGTATTTATAATCCTAAGTAGGAGATCAAAATGCCTATGGTACCCTTGCTCTTAGAGGGAGGACCTTTGTCCTTACATGAAGATTTTTAGATCTTTTTCTTATCTAGAACCCTCCTCCAGGTGGCGTATCTCACATCCTTCTAGAATATGGTGAAGATCTCTACATTTACTATGGAGGCAAGCTATATATTTAATGTGGCAGGGTGGTGGTTGAGTGTATTTAATGCAATAACGACTGGTGGCGAGAGAAACCTTTCTATCTTGCAAGTCGACCTATTTTGGTCGAGATGTCTTCCTAGTTGTGGGTCTTTACACTACACTTTAATTGAATGGATTACTTCTTTGAGCTAAGATGACTCTCAAGCAATACGCCTTTTGACCATCGCTTGGTTGATTGAATAAAGATTGACAACCTTCCTTGGTCAACTAGCCCAGCCTAGACTGGTTCCATTATGCCTGTTAGGCTCGTCTTACTTCCCATATCAAGAGTCCCCTCACTCCCATATCCTTATTGAGCTTGCAATGAGAAAGAGCAGGGAATAGCTAATTTTCTTTATTTTCTCGACCTTAAATTTTGAATTTCAACCAAGTTTTTGATGGAAATAAATATTGACAGTTATCTCGAGCAATTAAATTTAGAGACAAGTGAACCTTATAAATAACCCACTTAAGTTTTCATTTACTGCATTTGCCATGTCAATAAGAGGTCTGGATCTGCAAAATTTATTTCAAACATTCAAGTGTGTCCAATTTTAGTTGAGAATTACAAATTCCCTGTTCTTCCTCTTTTTTTGCTGTAATATCTGGTCAACCTTTTGAGGTCGTCAAATAGTTTTGTCTATTTAGCTTGAAACTAAGGTGTCATAATATTATGAGGTCAATATGTGTATTTCTATTGATTGGTTTGAAACCAAATTAATAGTCCATACTAGGTTGACTTTAAATAAATTTATCATTACTATAGGTCCCTTGGTCTCTCATTCTTTAGTAACAAGATTGACTCAATCATTCTTTAGCAATGGGGTTGACTGCAAGGTCGACTTGATAAGTCTTTAGCAATGGGGTTGACTATAAGGTCAACTTTATCATTCTTTAGCAACAAGGTTGACTATAGGGTCGACTTGATCACTCTTTAATAACTAATTTAAAACCAATTTGATCATATCACTATGGTGTCGACTTGATCATTCTTTAATAAATGATTCAAAATCAATTTGATCATCTGACTATGGGGTTGACTACGAGGTCGAATTGATCATTCTTTAGTAACGGGGTTGACCTAATGGGGAAAGGCTTAAGATATTCTAGCCTTCTCCGTTTTGAAAATGGCTCATCTCGTGTCTACCATTTCTTAGGTTACAAACTCTGTTTCCCACAAATGGCACCACATGATGATGCTAAAGTTAGAGAGTTGGAAATTAGGTCCAAGCCCACTTTAGTCAACCAGGAAGTTAGTTGGAAAATACTGTGGTGATGAGAGCAGGTTGAGTCTTGCAACCAAACAACACACGTGAGGATAGTTGAGAAAGCCCTCGACTAAGGTATTTTGATACTTAAGTCAGTATAATGGACCAGCAGCAAAGTCCTCTGCCAAAGTTATAGTGAATGTAACTCATGGCACACTTGAAATGGGGGATTTATAGTCCTAAGTAGGAGGTCAAAATGCCTATAGTACCCTTGCTCTTACAAGGAAGACCTTTGTCCTTGTATAAGGGTTTTTAGGTATTTTTCTTAACTAGAACCCTCCTTCTAGGTGGCATGTCCCCCATTCTTTTAGGATATGGTGGAGATCTCCACATTTAATGTAGAGATAAAATGCTTATCAGTATATGTAATGTGGCATAATGGTGTTTGAATGCATTTAATGTGACAACGACTGGTGGCGAGAGAAACCTTCTTGTCTCATAGGTCAACCTATTCTGGTCAAGATGTCTCCTTAGCTATGGATCTCTTTGCCACACTCTGATCAAATGAATGACTTCTTAGGGTCAAGACAGCTATCTAACAGTAGACCCTTTGACCATAGCATGTCGATTGAATGAAGACTGACACCCTTCCTTGGTTGACTAGTCCAGTGTATTCTTGGATTTAGGTTGATTCCATTAGACCTGTTGGGCTCATTTTACTTCCCCATATCAATTACCATTAGATATTAATTTTCCTTTTTTATTTTGCCAGTCAACATTTTTATTAAGTTTATAAATTTCAATATTTATAATCAACTTTGGATATTTTTAAAAAAATGTGAATACAGTTTTATTGACAGAAAAAGTTTTTCTCGAGGATTTAAAATTAATTAGTTAATTAAAAAAATATTTGTTTCCTTGTTGTGCTTGTGAATTCTCTTTTTAAAATATTTAATGTTGATTATAAATTTTAAAGTTTATGAGCTTAGTAAAAATGTTAACTTACTGAATAAAAAAGAAAAAACTAATATTTCCTACTCATCTAACATAATTAAATTAGTAAGTCACACGATCTAATTGTACACTAGTGTAATTTATAGTAATTTTTCAATATACTAATGTAACTTATTTTAATTTTTCAATATATTAGTGTAATCTATTCTAATTTTCCATAGTAAGATAGAATAGTGAGGTTAAGTTTGGACTAAAAACAACAGCAAGAGTGGAATTAAGCAAAAGATGCAACATCTCTTTTATTAGAAATTAGCCTTAATCATAGATAAGATTTTGTTACTGAGAAAATAGAGTAAAGCTTCACCAAAAAGATCCCACTCTTTTTTATTAGTATAAAACAAACCTTGTTTTTTAGGCCTATGTCGAAGGAAATACAATGACAATTTTGTAGGTATCTGACAATATTACTGAGAGGTGCAACATTTGCATTAAGTCATAGGACTTCACCCCATTTATAGGAGTTGAGTATTAAAAAAATAGTATTCTTACTTGGCATGATATGCGTTTTATTCTAATGTTCTAGTAGGCTCATACATTTGGTATTTTTTAATGAATTTAAATGATTTTTTTTTATTAACTTGAACGACATTTATGCTTAGAAAAGTGTAATGTTAAACAGACGACTATTTTTTATTTTTATATTTTTTTTCAAATAATGGTTGAACACCAACCTATTGGATCAAGTAACGTTCTTTGATTATTGAGTCTAAAAGGGTATTTGGCTAAACTTATTTTGAATACCTTATAAGCTACTGCATCTTATAAGATGTTTTTAGAATTTATAAGATGTTATATCTTATTTTTAAAATAAATTGTTGAAGTGTTAGGATAAAATAAGATTTTGGAACTTATAAAATATTAATAATGGTAATTTTGTAATTAAAATGGTTTAAAATGAAGGAGTTTATTAAGATTTTAAAAATAAGTTAGGGTTTCTTTTCTTTTCTTAAAAGAACTTATAAGCTCCTAACATTTTATTTTACGATCTTGTAAGCTCTTTTTTTAAAAAAAATTACCAAACACTTTTTATCAACTTATAAACTTTTAAGTATCTTATAAGATATTTTAAGGAGCTTATAAGCTCACCCAAACACTCTCTAAATATAACTACACAGTATAATTATATTTAAAAAGACATTCAACCAAATTAAATCCATTCAAGATTAAATTTATCAGATTCGGACATCCATCCCTACCCTAAATTTCTTTTTTCTTTTTTTCCATAATTTGTGTTGAATCAACCGGACATAGAGAGTAGCAATTGCCCCAACTTCTCTTAACTCTGTTCGGCTAGTTTTTTTGTTACGATGGTAGAATTTCACTCTCATAGTGACTAATTATTCACCTCAACAAGAAAATTGGTATCATATCTTATATTGAGTATCTTATTTCACTAAAAATCTTAATTTACGTATGTCACGCAGTTGGTTAATAATTTAGACTCTTTTGTATTATAAATAACAGGGATGATAAAAAAGTTTAGATAAAAGTACTTGGACATGTATCGAACCCACTTGCTTTGACAGATTTTAAATAGATTTTGATGTGAATCTTGAGTTTTATTTTTTTGACTTGTGACTTAACTTCTTGTAATATTATATACATGTAAATTTTATTTATTATGTATGTTTTTATATATATTAGAAAATTTGTGTATTACATACACACTCAATTCGTAAAAAGTTAAAAATATTGCATTAATCAATAATTTATATATTCAATATATATAAAGATAACAAATTTGTTTCAAATTTAATAATGTTTTAAGAAATAAAACATGCACACATATATATAAGTTTTTTAATAACTAATAATATTATTTCCTAATATTCATAAATTTATGGTGATATTAATTTTAATCTTTTTAATATCTTTAAAATTAGAAAAACCGATTTAAGAGACTTATCGGGTCTTTGTTTGAATTTGAAGGACTCCTAATTAAGTCCATTAGAATCTTCGAGTGTCATGCCTCAAATTTTAACAAACTCAATTCCTTGATATTTCTAATAAATAAATAAAGACTTTATCGTCTTTAAGATTCAACAAATAATGGAGGAAAACTAAGAAAAGCTTTCTATGAATTAATCGACTCAAGAAAATTGAAAAGCTCAATGTTGTATATATTTGCCACATAAATAAAATGTCCCAAGTTTAGCGTCCGTTTCACAAAACATCTCATTCAACTTCTATTTGTCGCATATATATTGATTGCCCGTTAGATGCCTTAAAGCTTTTATTATACCATGGATGGTAAGTGAACACATTATAAATTCAACCAAATTCCTTTAGCAAACTCTTATGATGAAATAGATTTTATGAAGTTTCAAAGTTCTTACAATATTACAAAAATATATCGTTGACTGATCGGTCGGCGACAATTAGTCAACTGTGATGTACTTTAAACATTATTTAACCGATCTACTCAGCTTATTGATCTATTTTTACATTTTTTGGGTAAAAATGCGTCATCATTGCTCTTGGAATCACTTTTGAAAGAAAAAAAATGTCTCTTCTTTGAATAAAGGTATACAAAATTATCATTTTCTTCTAAAATTGTTTATATCTTTGTTGTTTATATTTTTTGCATATTAACTTCTAAATTTTATGAATTTATTGTGTTTATGTTTTTAAAGAACCTAACCTCCAAAATCAATATATTCATAGTTTTCATATCTTTGAAGTGGATTTTTTGCAAATTATATGCATTATGGTATGAAATATTTATATCTTAATATAGGACATATTCACTTTACATGATATGATCTAATATAAAATTACAAAACGTTGAATAATAAATTCAAGTCAAAAAGTTGTGATATAATAATAAATACTATGGATTTCATTTATATTTTACTAAAAGGAATCATCTCATTCCTCAATGCTAATTGAATAACCAGAGTTGTTGTACAGTAATAATTATGAATTTTAAACCATTTTATTGAACATGATTTAATCAATAATTAGTTAATCAACTCATTTTTCTATAAGTTCAAATAATAATTCAGACCGTCCTCACATCAAACAAAGAAAAGGTTATAGCAATGAACACCATTTCATGTGAAGCACGACCCTTTTTGGATTAAATTTCAATTTAATTAAATATAGAAAGTTGCCGAGTTGACGAGCCCAATTGTGTTACATGGTTGAAGAATATAGAAAGAAAAAAAAGAAGGAAAAATTATTTTAGAATATACACTTGTATATTTTTGTTATTGATGTGTATGTATCTCCAGCTTGAACTAAAGTATTCATGAAGGTTGCAGTTGGAAATCTGTTCAGGCCGAACTCACACTAATGGACAAAGTCAAGTTGAACTTAGAAAGAAGTAGCCGAGATAAGTCGTGAGATGGCCAAGCTGAACTCAAAAGGAAGTAGCCGAGATGAGGTTGTGACTCGTGAGATGGCCAAGCTAAACTCAGAAGGAAGTATCTGAGATAAGATTATGAGATGGCCGGGCCGCTCTTAGAAGATAACTGAGCTGAGCTCAAATTTGTTATGGTTTTAGCAGCTCAACACGCAACTGAAAGATGAGGAACATGGGCTACACGTGGCATTATATTATCAACTATAATGTATGTGAATAGTTGTGGCTTAGTGGGTGGTTATAATCCTAGTTAGTGGGGTTCCTAGTTATATAAAAGGCTTTGTACGAAATTGTAAAAAGGGGATTAGGAGGAAAAATATACAAGATTACTTTTTTGTTTTCCATTGGTGCTTTGGGAAAATTATTTTTGGCATCAATTTGGCACTGTCTGTAGGAAATAGATTGGGAGTTAAGACGTGAGAATGAGTAATTCAGAGGAGAACAGGGAGACAGGTATGAGCATGATGTCACAAAGTGAGTAGATGCCTGTAATCGCAACTGCCACGCCATCATTTACGGCGATGCAGGTGGCAGTTACTGAAGGAAGAGTTGCCCCAGCATCTCCGATGGTGGGACAGATGACTCCAGAACAATTAACTAACTTTTTATAGTCAACATTTGGTGTATCGCCACCACCCAATCTGTTGGAGCCATGCATGTGCCCTCATTGCCGATGTCGCCATACCCCATGATTATTCCTTATCTGTCGGGAATGGCACCCAATATCCCATCCCTTCATACTCTGGCGCCATTTTTGGGGTTGGTTATCTTTATACCTCCAGCAAGGGCGATAGTCACTCCAATAGCACACATGCCCATGGGCGGAACCCCGGTACAGAGCCCTAGGGCTACCTTGGTGTCGGGAGCAATTGCACAGGGCGCAATAATAGTTGGGCCATATTTTCCCAGTAATCTAAGGTTGGTCGTAGGAGGATAGGAGGTAACAGTGGCACCAATAGTAGGAACACTAGAGAGCCGAGAAAGAGAGGTGCACGCTGCACACCCAAGGAGGCCGACATAAAGATCCCTACCTATTTAGTAGATGCAAAAATAGTAGCGAAAACCCAGATCTTGGTAGGACATGGCTCGAATAGGAGATACAAACCTTAGTCAAACTGGGTAGCAAAGATGGAGGAGATGAGAAGAGAAATGGAAGAGATGAGGAAAAGGAAGGAAGGGAAGATGAGAAAAGAGGTCAAGGCCTCACTGTTTGTTAAAGTCATATTACGTGATCCCCTACCAAAGAACCACAAGTCTTTCAACATGACTCGGTACATAAGCATTGCTGACCCTGCTAATTATCTGTGTGAGTTTGAAAACTTGTCCCTACTATATCAATTATTGGATGGAGTGAAGTGTAGGACTTTTCTCACCACCCCACGGGGGGCAACTCAGAGGTGGTTTGGGTAATTACCACCTCAATCCATTCATATATTCGATGAATTCCCATGAAGATTCCTACATTAATTCACCACTAACAAACAGTATTAGAGGAGTGCACATAGTTTACTTTCCTTCCAGCAAGAGGAGATTGAAAGCTTGAGAAGTTTCATAAGGCGGTTCATTACGGCTGCCTTGGAGGTCCTATCTGCCACTCCAGAATTACTGAGTGGTGCTTTCGCTTAAGGATTGCAACCTAGTCTTTTCTTTCGGTCCTTGAGTAAGAAACCAGTGAAAAGTAATGATGAGCACCTGAGACGGGCAGAGAATTATATTCACAAAGAAAAGGACTACGAGGTAAAGGAAAGGGAGTTGAAGGAGGAGTATATTCTCAATGTGGAAGAAGTGCAGGATTGGATAAAGCCTATCATACAATACTTGCAGGGAGATAACCAAGGGGCTGATCCCAAGTTGCACGTGTGAGCAACTAGGTTCACTATGGTAAATAGACTATTATACAAAAGGGGTTTTTCTCAGCCGTTGCTATCCTGTTTATCCCCTCAAGAAGGGGAATACGTCTTGCAAGAAATTCAAAAAAGGTGTTGTGGGAATCACTTAGGAGAGACTATGCTGGCCTCCAAAACAATCCAAGTTGGGTACTTCTAGCCTACTATTCAAGCTAATGCAGGAAAGTTGGCGAAAAGATGTGACAAGTGTCAAAGGCATGCCCAGATCAACCATATACCAGCTGAGCCCATGCACGAAGTGAATGCACTTGTCCCTTTGCTAAATGGGGGATGGATAATGTGGGGCCTTTTCCCGTGGTAGCCAAGCAGAGGAAGTTCCTGTTGGTAGTAGTAGATTATTTTAGCAAGTGGGTGAAAGTGGAGCCCTTAGCTAAGATAAGTGAGAGAGAAGTGCTCAAATTTCTGTGGAAAAATATAGTAAGTAGATATGGCATTCTTAGGAAGCTAGTCTCAGACAATGGGAGGCAATTTCAGGGGGCCAAAGTGCAAACTTGGTGCAAGGAGATGAAAATTTCCTAACACTTTAGCGCCGTAACCCATTCTTAAACTAACGGGCAAACAAGGGTTATCAATCACAATCTTTTGAGGAGTCTGAAGAAAAGGTTGAACTAGGCTGGGGGTGGTTAGATGGATGAACTTCCCAGCGTATTATGGGTCTATAGGATTACACGTAAAGTATCAACCAAGAAAACACCCTTCAGTATGGTCTATGGTGTGGATGTATTGATCCCAACCAAAATGGGCCTAGAATCATATTGGGTGCTGGTGTATCATCCTAAGGAGAATGGGGAGTTGCTCAAGGATTCTCTAGATATGATCAAAGAAAAGAGGGAGAACGCTTGTCTTAGGTTGGCTAAATACAAGCAAAGGATCCAAACTACATTCAACAAGAGGGTCAAGGCTCATAGTTTCCAGGTGGAATATTAGGTCTTGAGAAGAGCGAATATGTTGGGGAATGTCGAAAAACTAGAACCCAACTGGGAAGGACCTTATAGGGTGATCAAAGCATTGAAGAAGATAGCGTATGGGCTGGAAATAGTGGAAAGAAAGAAATTAGCTTGTCATACAGAACTTGTGGCATTTTTACGCGTAATTTCTTTTTAGAATCTGCTTTACTATTTCTACTTTATATTAGCTTTGTTTTGTAAAAGTTAGGTTGAGTGAGTTTCTATTTCTTGTAAGTTCAAGTTAAGCAGGGTCAGTCTTTACCTCTTGTTAAGTTTTGAAATTTAGTTATTCTTGTTCCTTTAAATCTCACTGATTTAAACATAATAGACGAATATCTAACTGAAGATGGCAAATGCCAAACAAAAATCAGCTCGACTGATCTGAACATAATAGTCGAATGTCCAACTGAAGATGGTGAATGCTAAACAAAAATCAGTGCGGTTGATCTAAACATAACGGATAAATGTCCAACTAAAGATGGCGAATGCCCAATCGAAATTAGCTCGACTGATCTAAACACAACGGATGAACGTCTAATGAAGGATGGTGAATGCAAAATAAAAATCAGCACGACTAATCTATAACGACGAAAGAATGCCTATGCTGCTTGCAAGAAGCTAAAGTTAACACCAACTCGGTAAGCTGAGAGTCTTGTTACATTCAATTAGCCTTTCAAAAGTAATCAACACTTCAAAAGTAAAGATTCTTTTCATTCAATAATTCGACCAATGCTTGTTACGAAAAAAAAAAAAGAAGATTACCCTAATAGGTTGGCAAATTGCTTTACAAAGGGGTTTTTTAACTACTAGGGTCGGCCAACTCAATGGGAGATGCAGTGGCTGGAGTGTCAGCCTGGTTTGAAGGATTGGCCCTAAGGAACATCTCAACCACTCCTAAGACCTCGATCTTCAATCCCAACTAGGCTGCATATCGAGGCTCTGCGGGATCACCTTCGCCTTCATCAACAGGATCATCTTTGTCTTCTGAATCTAATGGAAGAGATTCTAGCCCACACATGCGGTCCACATTTTCATCAAGCTGAGCCATGTGCAGCACGCCCTTAGCCTTTAGCTGATCCGCACAAATATTAATGCCATGATGGTAATATTTCAAGGCATTCTTCACAAGTTTCTACTCGAAATCATTGCTCTTCAAATACTCAGCTAGATGCGATCTCCAACTAGCCTCCAGAAAGTCCTTTCCCTTCTTGGTAAATTGGAACACCTCGAAGAAGGTGCTCACCCCTCATAATGACCCTCATCTCTGGCCTTCTTCAAGGCCTCCTCCTGCTGAGATATCAGCTTAGATATCTTTAGCTTGGACTTCCAGAGGCTACTGGCTATCTCATCATGCTTGGCCCATAAAGCCAAAAGTTGCTGCCTCAGGTCTACAAACGGGCTTATCTCGATGTAAAGCCTATCTAGCTTGGCCTTAACCTCTGGTTATTCGACTCCAGTTGTTGGTGTTCCCTTTCCCATCGCATAAGAAAATAAAAGTTGGGCCTGGGAAAGTACATACTTTAGAAAAGTAGGAAGCGAACTGATTATGAAAGCTATTGAAGGGCATTCCGTCGGCTAGCTATTGATATGAGGTAATAGAGATCTCCCACAAAAAGTCCCGGCCTAAGGTATGAGTGGAGTCTATTAAGATCGAGTTACTTACCATGAGGTAAGAATTAGGTTGGCTGTGACGCAAAGTTAGGGAGCTTCGCTCCTCTGGTATGTTCTTCTTGACTAGGACTGGCTTAGCTGGTTCAGCAGGAGTAGGTCTTTTGGGCGTTGGAGTTGCAGAAAAAGGGGTCTGGTGTTTTCGTGCAGACGACTTGCAGGAGCTTTGTTGGAAGAGCGGGCCCCACTGGATCTCTTTGGGGGGTGATTATTTTTTTGTTGGCCTGGCTAACCAGCCACTGTGACCAACAGGAATGCCTTGGTGGAAATCTTCTCTAAAAAAAGAAAGAAAAAATAGGTCAGATGCAAGATCGCCTGTGTAATGTTCATCTTAAGGTAAAGATGAATGCCAAAAGGTTCGGGGAGCTTTTTAGCTTTAGGATTCAAGGTAAAGTGGTACAAGAAGCCTAGTGTTCCCAAATAGGACAATTGTAATTGGCAACTATTTAGCTTATCTAGTAAGAACTACCAACCTAATGGAAACGTCCTACTCTTGACCGAGCTCTCTGAAGGCATATGTTCTATCCATTTCTCAAGAAAGCCCTATAGCTCGGGCTTGGCTATGTATACGTAATACTCCTTCCAATGCTTCACTAAGGTGGGGTATTTAGATAGAAAGCACACGTCTTCCTGAGATGTTAAATAAAATAGCCCGCAACATAAAGATTTGGGGTAAAAAAGAGAATAGAAGAGAGTAGTCATAGGCTCTATTTGCAGATGTCTACATTGGATAAGAAAGTCGGTCATTAACCTAAATGAATTGGGGGTGAATTGATTATGCGGAATGCCCAAACCTCTCGTTACTAACTTAAACAGCTCGGGCAAAGGAAAATGTAGCCCACTGCGCAGCTGTTCTACATAGAAGCACAAAAATCTTAGATGAGGGTGATGTGGCCGATCTGAAGACTTAGGCACTACTATAGGATATTTATCTGGGATTCTCATGATTTGTCTCAGCTTATGGCCTTTATGCCTAATCATTGTAGAGAAGTATGTCTCGTAATAAGGTAACCTCGCCTGAGTCATTTCCTACTCAGTCTCCCTCATCACCTCTAACGAGATGCTGAGGGTCGAGTTGTTTGAATTGTTATCCCCAAGCAACTCAATAGACATTTTGGGTCTAAAAATTTTTATGAAATAAAAGTGAAATTATGAGGCAAGGAATTAGAAAAAACCTGCACTCATTTTCTAGAGACGCGGAGGAAAGTGAGTAGAGTTTTCTTCAACTCGCGACGGTGACTACTACGTAAACGGTGGAGTGTTACTAAAGTAAGAGGAGAAAACTAGAGAGGAATTCTAGAAAATAGGGAAGATGAGGGAAGAATGAACAAGCGGGCGACCTTTATAGGAAGAGAAAAGGGCTTTTGAGCTCTCAGTTTAAAATTTTGCTATACATGTGTCTCTGGGGATATACGAGATAGGACGGTTCAATTAATGCTGTGGATAAGACTGGCAAACCTAGGGAAAGACAGAGCAATGATAGGTTTTCCTTGGAAAGGGGCAAAACCATTACAAATCGACTGTAAACCTATTTTGGGCACCATTTAGCTCAGTTAGGCATCATATTAGGAATATAGGTAGAGCATTATCACTCGCGTTGTTTTCCCTTCACTTCATTCACCCTTAACTTGAACTTCGTCATAGTTTAAATCTCTTTGAACTTACTTAGTGGGGGGAGAGATGGTGTGTATGTATCTCCAGCCTGAGTTAAAGTATTCGTGAAGGATACAGTTGGAAATCTATTTAGACTGAGCTCACCCCCAATGGACAAAGCCAAGCTGAACTAGAAAGGAAGTAGCCGAGATGAGATCGTGAGATGGCCGGTCCGCTCTCAAAAGATGGCCTAGTTGAGCGCAAATTTGTTACAATTTTAGCAGCTCAACATACAACCAAAAGATAAGAAACATGGGCTACACGTGGCGTCATATTATCAACTCTGATGTATGTGAATAATTAGTGGCTTAGTGGGTGGTTATAATCCCAGTTAGTAGAATTTCTAGTCATATAAAAGGTTTTGTCTGAAATTGTAAAAAGAGGATTGGGAGGAAAAATATACAAGATTACTTTGTTGTTCTCAATTGGTGCTTTGGGAAAATTATTTTTGGCATCAGCCTTATTAGCGTGAAGAATGAGATGAAGGCAAAGAAAGATTTATAGAAATACATCTAGAGCTTGTTTGATTGTTGTGTTTGGATTAGGTATGATATACGTGGTTAGGATAAATAGTAAGTTATTTGTATTTTATCTAATATTTGTTTGCATATTTTAAATAACTTGATATCCAACTTTAATTGTTTGCTTAATATGATTATCCTATTTAATAAATTATAATTTATTTCTAATTTAAATTGGAAAATATATAATATCCTAAGGCCTTAATACACAAACTAAGTTTGGCCTTAAATGCATGTTGAACCTTAACTATATTAAGAACTTCTAAAATGAACCAAATATTGAAATTAAGTTGGATTATGTATCTATCATGCAATATCAAAGAAAGCAAACTAATTTCTAGTATCAATGTATCATGGAAGAAATTAAAAACAAAGAGATACAATAACTCACTAAGAAAAGTTTGGTGATATTAAAAAATATAAAAAGATGGTGCTTGTATTATGAATAATAAATACAAAAAGATGATGAATGTATTATAAAAAAGATTTTTTTTTTAAATTTCTCTTGAAATTTAGCTAATGTAATGACGTTACTTATACAATATCTTAATTAGAACAGTTCTTAAGTTTTTCTATAAGATATAATCAATTTCGATTGAAACCTTTTCTAAGATATGTGTGCGTGAATGAATTTAATAACCATATTAAAATACTATTAAATTTAGATAATTTAGAAGATCAATAAATTTATGATTAATGTCACGTAATGAATGGAATCGTCATAGATAATTTAAAGAAAAATCTAAAACACAAGGATTCAAATCAAAATTGTATAAATGTGATTAAAAAGACTCCCATTTTAAATATAGTATTATAGAATTACATGTGTATGAATAATGAAGAATACGTTAAAAAGATAATCAAATTTAGTCATTGACATACTCTGACGAATAGAAAATAAAAAAATTCATGTTAATAAATAAAAAATTAAAACATAAGAAATCAGAATTTGGTCAAAAATTGTATAATTGTGTTAAAAAAAACCATGTTAAACAACTACAAAAATATTTCAAAAAACTAAAATATAGAATTTGATTAGAATTGTACACTTATAATTAAAAGATCGGCTCTCTACGTGCAAACGCATAGATTTATATGGGTCTAAATGAATTTCAAAGGATGTAGTAAAATCATTAAAATTTGATTATTAGTAAATTTTTACAATTAAAAAAGTTCATATTAATATTAAATAACCAATGAAACTATTTCTTACTTATTAAAAAATTTTGATCACAAACTTCCCCAAATACAGTAATGTAACTTATGCATGCATTATTTTTATTTCTTATTTTTCTTTGTATTTTACCGACTCCCCAGATTCTTAGGGCAAATTGCGACCCAACCGCACACCAGGGTTGAAACAGTACATGTCAAGCTTGAAACCCACTTCTAATTTCCCAAAATACCCCAGAAACAGAACAAAATTCCAAATATAACCCCCACCACGTTACAAGTCCCACGGAGCCTTCATTTTTCCCTAGAAAAATATTTCACTAGGTTTTCTTTTCTCGTCTCTCTCCCAACTCTGCCACCACTAATAATTTCGATTTCACACTACCAATTTCCTCGTACACCCCAGCCCCACCCTCGCCTCTCCCCACTCCATGACATCCAATCTCAACTTTAATTTTCTCTTTTTTGGCCCCTCCTCCTGTTTTCATATTGGACCTGTTACATACATACCCACTTCATCCCATTATTCCCCATCTTAAAAAATCTGGTCGCTCACACCATCCACATCTACAATTTTTATTTTTTTCATTAGCAGTTTATAACAAATTCCTTAGTCAAAAAAACTCACAAAATTGATTTTACCCAAAACCAAAATCAACCCAGGGAAAATTAATGGTGATCCACGATTCTTTAAGGTACATTAGCAACAATTCTTGTCTGCTGTTGTCTGTAATTTTATCTTAGCCATGCCTGTCTCTATACATACAAACATGTGTATCTATCTATATGTAACATGTTTCATGGCAGCATTGGTATAGCATATAGCCATGACCTAGCTACTGATGAGTTATTTTCCTATGCCCAATTAAATGACAAGCATAAATTAGGAAAATCATTTTGAATAAATCTTTAATTAAATTAATTTCTTGTAAAGATTTCATATTTCACGTGCCATTGATTGTAGCTTGGGGGAGTTGGGTAGTCGATGCAAATCTTCTTTTATTTTTTGGTCTATTTTTTGTACTTTCGATTTGGACCCACTTTGCGTTTGGGTTCTGGGAATTTTTCTTTCATCCAATTTGGCTAGGGTTTTAATTTTTCACTTTAAATTGGGGTGATGTAGGGTTTTTAATTGTTTGTCAATTTTGGGAACTTGGAAGCCCGTCAGAGGGCATGCATTGATTGTGATTTTTGACAAGGGATTGTCGTCCTTTGTAGCGTAGGCTACAGTCTTTGCATGTAACTTCCTGAAACTGAACTAGAAAGAACAAATTTTGAATTAAAGCGGGCAAGATTACCAGGGTTTCTTGTCTCTTTTGAAGATGAAGGTGGCCTATTTTTCTTCTTTCTTCTTTCTTCTTTTTTTTTTTTTCTTTAAACACAAAATTTTATGTGTCTTTTATAGTCCAGCATGTGTCTGTTTGCTTTGAAACAATCCAAATATATGTCTGTAAATATGCGGTCATGTCTGTGATATGTGTTGTCTTATACTGCATGATTTTAATGCAATGAACTAGAGAGACTTGACGCTAATCAACAGCATTATTAATGGCTAACACGACCTACTTGGGCAAACTTTAACTGGGATCCACATTGATTGATCTTTTTTGAATTAGTAAAGCAATTATATTTGATGGAGTTATTTCTGATTCCTAAGTTCAATTCAGCTAGACACTGTTTTGATTGTAGGTACTTCAAAATATTTTCTTACTTACTGAACATCTTTTCTGATAAGTTTGATCCTCACTTTATTTTTTCTTTTGTTTGTAATTGTTTGCGACTTGAGGGGGCAACAAATAATTTGATCACGATGGTAGCAGCTTTAATATTTGTAATTAAGATTCGTTGATCATGAAGCAGAATTTTCAATCATTTGTAACTCTTCTGGCTGGCACTTCTGCGCAGTTCTTAACATAATCTCTGTTTGCACCTTGAAATTACTCATGGACAAGGGATGAGTTTGCAGAAATTATTCACAGGTTTTGTGTTAAATGTGCTTAAAATAGAGTTTTGCATCAATTAGTTATATTTAAGGAGGGGATTCATACTATGTATGTGTGTGTCTGGTTTAGGTGTCATTAAGTTGTTTTTCCTTGTCTAATTTGGATTGAAGTGAGAGAATATTTTAATGGGACATCCTTATGGTGAGAAAACTCGTTGTGCATGAGAAAACTATTTTTTGTTTTGTTTCCATAATTCCCATCAGAAAAACCCAAAAGAAAAGGGAAAGTCTCTGACTCCTCTCCTCTGTACACTCCACTGTACCCCTGAAAAATTCAAAGTGACTGTGCTCCGAAAAATTTCAAAGTGATTGGTGGATAATTTGATCAAAAGAAGAGACGAACTTGAATTTGTACCTGAGATATTTGTTGAACAAATGGAAAAATGAAGGACTTTTCAGATTTGTACTGCTAATTCCCTTCATTTGATTTTATTATTCCTTACTGGGGAGCAGTCCCTTTACTGGAACCTCAATGAGACTGTTGCACCTTTTCCCTTCATTACTTTTGCATTTTTATGCATAGAATGTGATCTTGCAGTTTACTATGTGTCAGATGATTGATAATGTTTCGTTGTAGTTGTGGATAAATCATATTTATATTGTTTATGTTGTTTATGGAAGCATAGACTTTGGGCTTGGCTATGATCATTTTGCACATGATGGTGCTCAATTCTCTTCCATTTCTTCATGTCTTTTCTAGTAAAATGTTGTTGCCAAGGTTTACCTCATCTCAATTATGTGCCAGGGAAAAAATCATAAATTGAACAGTTTTCTTGTATGTGTTGCCACCTTTGTTTCTGTTAGATGTTGAATTAGTCCTCATTTCTTTTCCACATTTCAGTTAATCTTAGAATTTGCATTCTCTGTGGTGAAAGTCTGCTGTCCTGGAGTTCAAACTGAAATTTCATAATAAGTGAAGCAAAAAATTTAGTGATTGCAATTCTGCTAATATTTGGTTATTGAGCCAATGTGTTTCTTTTCTGGACTAATGGAAAGAGAGTAGGATAACAGGTTCAGGATATAAACCTATACATTGAAAGTTCTGAATGATCAATTCATTAATCCGTGGTTAAAATGCATTAAGTATTAAATCTGGCTTGGAAGTTATTGGCTTATTGCTGTTTTCCATTTTGCTTCTTTTGCAAATGAACTTCAGCCATGATTTTTGTGGTCAGGTAATAACTTTTTGCCGATGGTCATGAGCTGATAGGTTTCAAGTAAATGAGGGCTGTGGAAATGTATTACTTGTTTTCTGCTTTGGTGAAAGTGATCTTGTACATTGAGTTAAAAACTGTTAAAGAATACATTTAGACATAAATTTGTCAAAATGGGCCTGGTGCAAATGCCCAACCATAAGCATGTATATGGAATTTCTGAATTTGCTTTATTGTCTGATGTGAAATGAATGATATAAACCAAGCTTTCATTTGCAAATACTGTTAAGTATTTTGGCCTAATCATAGTTCTGTTTTTCTTAGCTGCTGCATCTTAGGTCCTTCTACTTGCTTCCTTCTGACACTTGCAATTTCCCAGTGGGCTGCAGATTTAGTTTTGCTAACTTATGCTACACACATAACCTGGCATTAAACTTTTACTGTTGAATTATGGAAGTGCTTCCTTGTTCTGGTGCTTGTCATGTTAGAGAATCTGATTGCCCTGAACAGGGATCAGAAGCAACTTTTAAACGTGATGAAAAATCTGACTGCCTCCAAGATCCAGAACAAGTTAGAACAGATCTCAAAGTTGATGGCTTAACACTTAATGTTGGAGAGTCCCTTCAAGTAAGAGAAGACGGGGGTGAATTCATTGTCGAGGGTTTCCCTGCTTCAGAAGGTGTTTCTAATGGGGATACATACTATGAATTTGATGTTGATGGTCAAAATCTCTCTTTTTACTCCCATGATTCAGAAGATGACAACTTAGACAAAAGGGATCATATTGAAGGACCTGGTCTTATGTTAGAAAGCTCTCACCTAGTCTTGGATACAAGTGAAAGTGGATTGCCAAATAACAGCCAGGAGGGTTCATCCCATTCTGAAATCAAAGGCCTAGAACAGGACGAACCCCAAGCAGTTTGGGTAAAGGTATATGCTACTCTGATGTTTCTTTTAACTTCACAAGTCCCATTTGCTGCCTGTGCTAGCACATTGTGATTTTATTCAGCATCACTGCCTACGTCTAGATTTCTTGGCTCTCCTTAATTTTTGAGGTCATATTCTAAGTTGAAGAAAAAGTGGATTCTCCAATATTGTATGGTTGGATATGATGACGACCAGAAATTTCTGAATACAAATACAATGTAAACATCTGTTGTGTCAAGATCAAGTTAGAAACCATCTTAAGAGTGATGGACAAAATGCCAGGAAGTGTTAGATGATCATGTGAAGTGCATGATGTTGAAATGTGTCAATGGATAGTTTAACACTTACAGTTTGGAACTTTTCTTATACAAAAGAACTCGTCCATCAGCATTTAGATTATTCAATAGGACGTATACTCACTATGGTGAAGTGCAATGCAGGACAAGATAATTTGTGCAAGTAGGGGCAGGCCAGACCGGGCATTGTCCCCCAGATAAATAAATACTGATAATTATGTTTTTTAACTTGTAGTGGAGGGGGAAGTGGCAATCAGGGATTAGATGTGCAAGGGCTGACTGGCCATTATCAACTTTAAAAGCAAAGCCGACTCATGACAGGAAACAATATCTTGTGATATTCTTTCCCCGAACAAGAAATTATTCGTGGGCAGATGTGCTACTAGTTCGTCCAATCAATGAATTTCCACAGCCTATTCCATATAAGACACACAAAGTTGGTGTGAAGATGGTGAAAGACTTGACTCTAGCTCGTCGTTTTATCATGCAGAAGTTGGCTGTGGGCATGCTAAATATTCTTGATCAATTGAACCGCGAGGTTTGCTTTAGAGTCCACATGTTCATATATTTATATTATTAACATGTTTATTAACATGCATTTATATTTAGAAGCAAGTGTATGTAATAGTTATTATTTGATTGTCAATTCTTCTGCTATTGATTTTTGTTCATTTTTTATTGAAATGTTCTCATGGCAATGTAGGCTTTGGTAGAGACTGCTCATGATGTGATGGTTTTGAAGGATTTTGCGATGGAGGCTTCTCGCTGTAAACATTATTCAGATCTTGGAAAGATGCTTTTGAAACTTCAAGATGTAAAATTTCCCTTCATTTTGCTGTAGTATTATAAAACCTTCTGTTGACAACTAGTCTTTCTTCTATGTGTAATCTCTTCTATCTTGCTAGGGATACATCAAGGCATTGTTAATTTTCCTTCTATCACATTACTCTTTTGTATGTTTAGATTTTTCCCTGCAAATTTCAGACAATCTTCCCATTGGTTATGATTCCATGGAATGAAAAGTTTGGGATGCTTTTAAGCTTCATATATCTACCAGTTGTTGGGCAGTTATTGAATGGTCTCTTCCACCTATCTTGATCTGTTTGGCAACAATGCTATTTTGTGTATCACTTGTCCAGTTATTGTAATTATCTATTAACTTGCGAAGAGTGTGATCAATCTTTTGTTTTCTGGTTCATATAAGTTCATGAATGACAAATAACCTTTCTGAAAACTTAATTTTTGCGGATAAACCCCAAACTGAGTTTTTTAATGGTTAGTTATACACAAGAGTAATCTCGTCTAGCCAATCCTTTGTCTATACTAGCCAGTCAGCAAGTCATGCTCGCTCATTACTTTTCTGAGTGTCCATACTTGGATTTAAAAGTCACATGAACCAAGCTTGTGATCTAAGTGGCTGATTAATATGCATGTTAGTTACTGTTACTTTTTCACTAATTATTTAAGTTCATTATATATTTTCTTTTGGAAAATTATTTTGTTATAACTGTAATATTCTGCATCTTCATTAGTTCATAGAGTCTGAAATGTTCTGATGAATGTTGAGTTCAAGTTTCGAGCTTGACTTTTTTGTTTTTTTTTCACTAGTTTGTGTTTTATTTAAAAGCTGAGCCAAGCTAATACCCTTTGGCCTTGAACCACTGCGACATGAGCTCGTTTGCGGTATTTCTCACATATGCTTGAGACCAGGATTATAAAGTTGTCAATATTTTGGGTTGGCTGGACTTTTGCTCCCCATGGTGAACTCCCACATTCAGTGCTTTGGGATTTACAAAATATGTTCTGATTATTTAATAGTTTTTGTTTGTAAAATGGCTTTGAGATTTTTGTATTTGAGTAATTCTAAGCTTCTAATTGCACTTACAATTGCATTTAATTCTATATGCCAAATTCAAATGAACTTTCTTGTAAGGTTTTTTTTTCAAGTTTGTATCCTGTTCTTGTGTAATCTGAAACTAGTTTATTCAAAATTATTGAACTTTGTTGAGTTGTGATAGTTTCTGAAATATTAATGTATTTTGATTTTTGTACAAGCTTCTTATGCTAATGTTAATTGAAAACGTTTTCCATGACATAATAGAGAAAAGAAACTTGAAGTTTGTCCAACATCTTGATAGTGTTTGATTTAATTGATATTTTTAAGCCAATGCTGAGCTAACTGTGATTGTATATTTTCCAGATGATACTGCAGCGCTGTCTAAATTCAGATTGGCTTCAGCAGTCTATGCCGTTGTGGAAGCAACGATGTCAAGATGCAAATACTGCTGAGTGCATAGAAATGCTTAAAGAGGTACTTAGATAGCTATAACTTTTTTAATGTGAATGTATTTCTTTGGTTTTGAGAGTCATTGTGGGGTATGCTTGTTCGGTCTGGGAAAGAAATTTATTTGTGGCACTTTGGAATGTTATTGAAACAAGTTTGTGAAACCTCTGATTCTAAATAATAAGGCCTTATTTTTTGACTTGGTTTGTGTTGACTTTTCCTTCTTCAATTGAAGTACTTCAAGACAAATTCTTCTCTTTAGTTATGTCGGCTGCCGCTTTTTTCTATCCTCGCCTAGAATACTGCAAAAAACTACCAATATCTGCAATTTCCAAGAATAAAATGTTATTGGAATTTCTTGCTAGGTATACTTTTGTCATTATTGAACAACTCCAAACACAGCTGCTTGGCTGTATCGTGCTTAAGTCCATCTTGTCCAATCACCATGTGCTTTACTCATTTTTGAAACATGCAAGAAGAATTAATGTTTTCCATACCTTTCTCATGTTTGACCTTTCTTACTCCCTGTCTTATTGAATTGATTTACAATTTTGGGTATATTAGGATTAGAATCTTGAAATCTCAAATATCCAACATAGTTTGAAGGTGCCAATTTGGAAAAATGTTCTGAAACTATGAACAAAGCAGATAGAGAACTGAACTCTAAATTTGTGTGGGTTGGGCATGTCTTTGTTGTAGGCAATATTATGGTAATGCCTCTTCTTCTTCTTCTGTTTTTTTGGGGTTTTGTTTTGTTTTGGTGGGTGGTGGTGTGGTGTTGTTGGTGTTCCCCTTCAAGGGCAGGGATCATGCAGTTGTCTATCTGTGTAAATTTGTCTTAGGAATTAGGATATTGTAACTGGACACAAGAACATGCACTAATTGATACCACAATAATAGGATCAGAGTGAAGATGAGATGACTTATCTGGCTGTTCCCTGTGAAATTAAATCCTAGTGTTTGAAATTTTAGCAGTGTTCTACGACTTCAACGTCTTAGATCTCTTTGCGGTTCAGGAATTGGCTGACTCCATCTTATGGAATGAGGTAAACTTATTATCAAGTGAAGTATCACATGAGGATCTGGCATCTGACTGGAAGAGCTGGAAACATGAGGTTATGAAATGGTTTTCAGTTTCACATCCCGTATCCGCTGCTGTAAGCTCGGACCAACCAATTAATGATAGCCCCATGACCATTGGACTTCAGATGACCAGGAAGAGGCCTAAGCTTGAGGTTCGTCGTGCTGATACACATGCATCTATTTCTCATCAGTCTGTTCCCATCGAAACTGACTCTACCTATTTTAACCAATATGACATTACAAACACTGCATCATTGGATTTTGAAACTCAGAAGAAAATCAGTCCCGTCGAGAATAGTGCCTTGGCAGGATCTCCTAGTCGTGAAGCTAATAAATGGAATGATATAGTTGTTGAGGCTGGAAATGCGGAGGCTGTTAAGTCTAAAGATGTGGAGCTGACTCCTGCAAGTGTTGTTACTCAGAAGTCCATAGAATTGGGAAATCATCATCGACAATGCATAGCTTTCATTGAAGCTAAAGGAAGGCAGTGTGTGAGGTATGCTAATGAAGGAGATGTATACTGTTGTGTGCATTTGGCCTCTCGTTTCATTGCGAATTCTGCAAAAGCTGAAACAATGCCTCCTGTTGACTCGCCAATGTGTGGAGGTACCACTGTTCTCGGAACTAAATGCAAGCACAGAGCTCTAATTGGTTCTTCTTTCTGCAAGAAACACAGGCCCCAAGATGGCAAACAAATGACATCTCCAGTTAATAAACTTAAAAGGAAAAGTGAAGAAAATCTTATGTATCCAGAGAGTAAAAGTCCTACAAGATTTGTGCTTGCCCCAGATGATGAAGTTCCTGCCCATGTAGATCCTGTAGATCCACTGTTAGATATGGGAAAAAGCTTGGTCCAAGAAAGCAGCACAAATGAGAAGCCTGAACGGCCTCAGCAAGCTCTCAGCAGTGATGAGAGGGTGCAGTGCATAGGTTCATGGCCCCAGGGTGGTGAAGAATGCTGCCTTGAAAGTCCAAAAAGGCATTCATTATACTGCGAGAAGCATATACCGAGCTGGCTTAAACGTGCAAGAAATGGAAAGAGTAGGATAGTGTCCAAGGAAGTGTTCATAGAGCTTCTAAAAAATTGTCACTCGAGGGAGCAAAAATTGCAGTTACACCAAGCATGTGAACTCTTTTACAGGCTTTTTAAAAGTATATTATCTTTGAGAAACCCAGTGCCTAAGGAAGTACAATTTCAATGGGTCATTGCTGAAGCTTCTAAAGATACTAGAGTAGGGGAATTTTTAATGAAATTGGTATGCCATGAAAGAGAGAGGTTAAAGAAGCTGTGGGGCTTTGGAGATGGTCAAACCTTGCAAGCTTCTTCAACCATTCAAGAATTAGTTCCAATTCCTGTGCAGACATCCAATGATAGCGATCATGAAAATGTCATCAAGTGCAAAATATGCTCGGAAAAGTTTCTTGATGACCAAGCACTTGGAACACACTGGATGGATAGCCATAAGAAAGAAGCTCAATGGCTATTCAGGGGCTATGTGTGTGCAATCTGCCTGGATTCTTTTACTAATAAGAAGGTTTTGGAAGCACATGTGCAGGAGAGGCATCATGCGCCGTTTGCTGAGCAATGCATGCTTTTACAGTGTATTCCTTGTGGTAGTCATTTTGGAAATCCAGACCAGTTGTGGTTGCACGTGCTCTCAAATCACCCTTCCAATTTGAGGTTGTCAAATGATGCTCAATGGCAAAACGGAAGTTCATGGCAGAAAGTAGAGTTAGACAAGTCAGGTTTGGTAGAAAATGCAAAATCTGAGAATCAGTTGGTTAATCGGAGATATGTTTGCAGGTTTTGTGGCTTAAAATTTGATTTGCTACCCGATCTTGGCCGCCATCATCAAGCCGCTCACATGGGCCACAACTCCACTGGCCCTCGCTTGACAAAGAAGGGTATTCAATTCTATGCACATAAACTGAAATCAGGTAGACTGACTCGTCCCCGGTTTAAAAAGAGCTTGAATTCAGCTTCATACAAGATCAGGAACAGGAGTGTGCAAAATTTGAAGAAACGTATCCAGGCATCAAATTCTACTGGCCCAGCTGAAATCATGGTTCAGTCTACCATACCGGAGGCTGCTACCCTTGGTAGATTGGCAGATTCTCAATGCTCAGCTATTGCAAAAATATTGATTTCAGAAATTAAAAAAACAAAATCACGGCCAAGTAATTCAGAAATTTTATCAATTGCCAGCTCAGCCTGCTGTAAGGTAAGTCTGCAAGCCTCATTGGAGGCTAAGTATGGAATCCTGCCTGAAAGGCTGTACCTGAAAGCTGCCAAACTATGCAGTGAGCATAATATTTTAGTGGAATGGCACCAAGAGGAATTTATTTGTCCTAGAGGGTGCACACCAAGTGTGAGGTCACCGATTTTGTCTCCACTAGTTGCCTCATCGGACAATTCATTTAAGGCCAGATCATCTGTTCCATCACATCCCATGACTGCAGAATGGACTATGGATGAATGTCACTGTGTTATTGATTCTCGACATTTTTCCATGGACCTCTCTGAGAAAAATATTGTGTTATGTGATGACATAAGTTTTGGACAGGAATCAGTTCCGATAGCTTGTGTGGTGGATGAAAATCTTTTGAATGCTGAGGGGCCTGATGGACAAATGGTTGAGTACTCTTTTCCATGGGAAAGCTTTACTTATATCACAAAGCCATTACTTGATCAATCCCTTGTTCCTGAATCAGAGGTATCTTCACTTAAAGTTTCTCCCTTGTTCCTGTCTAATTTCTGGCCAGTGCTGGATGCTTTGGTGTCTGCTACAAGTTTACCCAATCACCTTTGTATGAAGTCCACAGTGTGAGAAGAAGACTCACTAAAATTATTTTCTTGTCCAAGAAAGACAGAACTTTTGTTCTGCATTTCAGCTCAGAAGGTTTTGCTTTTCATGGAAAGATATAGATGGTCAATAAAAAGCATGTGAAAGAAAAATAAGCAACCAACAATTTTATCAAATAATTTTCACACTAACTTTTTTTCCTTGTGCTATTTTCTGCCCAGGATATTATGCCATTAGTGTCACTTTGTGTAAACATTAATCACAAGCATTTAGGATCTAAAGAGTGGGAGGAACCTCTTTTGGTGTATCTTTAATGAACTTGAGTGAATACTGGAAGAATAATCTTAGTTACAGCTAGGGCATTAAATAATCACTATTCAACCATGTGCATACTTACTCTAGCTTGCTGCCACATATTGTTATATATATACTCTATTTCGAAAGCAGATTATTACAGTGGAATCTGTTATTTTCCATTTTGAAACTTCTACTCCAGTGATTTCTTCTACTTGGCTAATGCTGTTAGCAGTATAGCGGCCTAACTAAATGCGTATTCATTCAAGTGAAACTTACTAATGCGGATATCTGTTGATGTCCAGAGTTTGCAATTGGGGTGTGCCTGTGCACATTCAACGTGCTCGTCTGAAACATGCGATCATGTGTATCTTTTTGACAATGATTATGAAGATGCAAAAGATATTTATGGAAAGCCCATGCACGGAAGGTTTCCCTATGATGAGCGAGGTCGAATAATATTGGAGGTATACAGCGTTCTCTTGCTGTTTCACCTCATAAATCTTCCTGTGTTGACACAATTTTGTATACATTCTGGCATTTGGTTTATGCTGATTGATAGTAAATGGAAAACATCTACTATTGCTTACTGTTTTACCTTGTAAATTTTCCTTGCATTACACAATTTTGCACACCTTATGGCATTTTCTTTGTGTTGGTTGATTATAAATAGAAAATACTGCTATAACCCTGGATGTCACATAATATCATTCTTACTGTAGTTGAATCGTTGGCTTATTTGTTTTCGGATTTTTTTGAGGTTGGGTAAAGGTGTATCCTGTCAACTTTTGTTATGGGGTTTTTCTAAATCTCTTGTTCTAGATTTTTCTTGCAAAAAACATGCAGAACATTTCACAAGATTTCTTTAGCTATATATTACTTTCACAAAATCTACACCACAAATTCTCCCAAAACGTTGTCATTTTGTATAAATTATAAGATGATCAAAATTATGGAGGTTGCATTTGAAGAAAACTTAACATTACTTACGCCC
>JACGDI010002003.1:476093-520775 GCA_014898725.1 Jacaranda copaia
CAATCCAATTTACGTTGGGTTGGGTTTAAAATAATTTAATTGGATTTGAATTGGGTTGGATTTTAGTGGGTTGAATATAGATTGGGTTGAATGGGGGTTGAAATGGGTTTTAAATGTAAATGTGTTTAAAAATGGGTTGAATATAGCTTTTAAATAATTCAACCCAATTTCAGCTCCAACATTATTTTTTCATTTTCTTATTCTTCCAAGATTATATTCCACTTTATTTTTATTTCTATAGTACTCTAAAAATGAAAAAAAAAATAATAAATCAAAAATTAGATAAATTATATACCACCGATTAATCATTTACCATTTATCCACCTCATTTAATTTTAAAATATTAATTTATTAACTTAATTTGAATGAATTAATTAAGTAACTTTTTACTTGAGATTATGATCTAAAAATTGATAATATCATTATTTCGTTTATAAACTCCAATTTTTTATAAAAAAATTTAGCCAAATAATTTTATAGCCCTCATATTCTTTTCAACCTTGAAATATGAAAATAAATAAAAAATTATTTTTTTATTTTTTCAATTTTCACGAACTGCTAAAATATAAATATGTAAACACAATAAATTTATTGTTTAGTGGTAGCATATGAGAGGATAGCTTGCAGTCATCCATTTCATTTCCTTTGCCTCCAAATGAAGAAAGGGCCCTGACTTTATTTTTATTTTTAGTTATAATATTTTCAAAAATTAAAAAATTAACTATATTTCAATATTTTTTGAGTATTTTATTTAAAAATAATAATTTAGGTAGATTTAAGAATTTAGATTTAAATGTTTTATAAAAGACATATTTTTCAAGATATATGCACATTTTAATTATTTTAAATTGATAGTAATACTTTTATGTCGAATCAAATTTGAATTTAATCATTACGATAAACAATAATGGACTAAATTGAAAAAATTAAAAATAAAATAAGTAGTACTTTTGTAAATATTGACTAAATATAAAAGGCAAAAAATAAAAAAATAAATACAACTGGTATAGTAAACATTTTGTTGGGTACTGATATGGGATAGCTCAGCAGGCTCACTAAGCCCAACGTCAGTTACATTTAGCCCAACATCAGTTCTGGGGCTAACTCATTTGACAACACCTATCTGGTCGAGTAAACTATAATCGATCGTGCTAGACGGGACGTGTCGCCTATTCTAGCCTGTGCCACCATGAGCCAGGTCAATCAGTTAAATGGTCGACCAGCTATGTTCGATCGATCATTGTTAACCTTGGGTCTCTTTCTCCGGCGCTGACTCAGATCCACGCCGCATTTATTATTCTGACAGACAACATGCCTCCGCATTAATGATACGTGACAGCCGGTACAGTCGCTGCCACCAACTCTGTCACCAGCTTTGTCATTGCCTTTGGCAGAGAGGCGCCTACCAGAGGTACTGTTCACCCTGAAAAACAGCAGATTGTGCTAGTTGAAATAATATCGAGATCTGGAATGACCATTTACCCACTGGCAAAGACTAAAACCCACTTCATCTGGGAGGAGCACCATCAACAAATCACGCTTAAAGAAGGCTATAAATATTTCATATCCAACCACATTTCAGGTAATGCCAAATACACTATAATCTCTCCATATTTTGTTCGATTATCTCATCTTGACCAGAAATGACTTGAGCGTTCGAGTACCTTAGTTGGGGGCACTTCAGCTAGCTTGACGTGTGTTGATTGTTGTAAATCTCAGACCTCAAGAAGAACATAAGTTGATTTCCTCAACCTACCTGGTCGAAAATACCCAAACAGTACCCCTTTTACTATATATAGCTTTCAACCTCATCATTTTTAGTGCCGTCTGTGGGAACTCTTTAGATTGCAACAAAAAAAAATGGTAAATATATGCAAAGCCACATTTGGAATGGAGGAGAATAAAAGGTCCACCTCTCTACCTCCCTATCCACCCATACAAAGTGCACATACTCTAGGCCCAAGCGCCCCTCAAGAGCAAGTGGTGACGTTAATCATACCCCAGTTAATGTAGTTGATAAGTGAGCAAATCTCTGCTCAGATTTTAGCCTAGCTGTCTATCGCATTAAATAGACACACTACAATGCTCGCCTCTACTGCCAGTGCTACCCCTCAATCGCCTCCTCTAGAAGATAGGTCTCCCCAAAACAGCGATGGCCGCCAAGAATCTAGGCGATCACCCACCTACCATGAACTTACCCCAAGGCGCCATCAGGAGAAAAAGAGGTGACCAAAATTGTGGGAAGAGATTGCAAACTTAATAGATCACGTTCGACCTAATCGAGCCCAACAGCGCAATAGGATTGAACGCTCCAGCGTGATTACTGTGATGATGTGGGAGAATCTATGGACCTTGCTGCTCGGCCCATTCGAGCCCTGTAGCGTGATAGGGCCAAGCGAGCTAGGCCATGCCTTGACAGAAATGCTACCCAGGCGGATCAATAGGAATGGGAGAAAATGTCCCATCAAGTCCAAGAATTGAATAAGAGCCTCGACGAGATCTCGAGGAGAAATACTAAAAGAGCACTAATTTAGAGAGCCCTCAGAGATCTTGATGCGAGAGGGGATCTCCATTTGTCCAGGACATAGTCGACGAGCGCATTGCGGTGGATGCTAAAGCCCCTACCGATCTACCAAGATATGATGGCTTGTCAGACCTTAATGAGCACCTAATGCAGTTTGAACACATGATGCAGTTGCACGGGCATAATGAATACATTTATGCCAAAAATGTTGGTGACCACCTTCCAAGGCATAGCACTCAACTGGTTTGTGAAGCTCGAGCTGTTGTCAATCTATTCTTATGATCAGTTGTATGACAAGTTTTTGCATCAGTTTGCTAGTAGGAGGAAGGCGAAACTCCCCCACACTTATTTCCATATTGTAAAGCAGAGCGAAGGGGAGTCCCTCCGAGATTTCTTCACCAAATTCAACATGAAAGTTCTAAGGATTGATAACCCCAGGATTGAGTTCTTGATTAACGTACTTTTCTTTTGGCTTAGATATAAGGAGCGTGCCAACGCTTTGGTGCGGGAACAACCCAAGTCGATGGAGGAGTTGCTCAACCTGGTTGAGAGATATATAACACAGGAGAAGATGAATAGGCTCAAATTCAGATCCTATGAAGTTGACAAGAAGAAAAAAGAAATAGATGACCAAAATCACAAAGAGAGGGGTCAATCTTCCATCAAACTATTCCATGACTATACGTCCTTAAACATCCCGAGGAAGGAGGTCCTATATGCCATACAACACGATAGCCTCCTCAAGAAACCTAGAACGTTGATGGAGACCGAGGCAATGAAAAAATCTAAGAAATATTGCCATTTTCACAAGTAAAAAGGGCACGATACCAATGAATGCTTCAATCTCTAAGATACGATTGATAGGTTAATTAGGCAGGGACACATCAAGAAGTACATAGCCGTGGAATCCCAGGTTGAAGGGGGTAAAATTGATCGGACTTCTTGTAGAGAAAGGTCGGTTAACCCTAAAAGGGAAGAAAAAGGAAAAAAACTGGCCTATGAGGATCACCCACCCATCTGAGGAATCATTGATATGATTGCGGGAGGTCTCACTGGGGGGACTTGAAATTGGCCCGACGACAAGCCCAAAGGTGACTTGAGTCGGCCAAAGCCTCCCACATCGAGACAATGTTCCATCTTTTGACGAGTGCAGAACCCATCTCATTTACTAATGTCGACTTGGCACACCTCAAGGGTAGGAACGTTGACCATAAAATAAACTGTCTAATGGTAGTCTCTATCGAGATTGCCAACTTTGAAGTGCACAAGGTCTTGGTCGACAATGGCAGCTCGGCTAACATAAAATTCCTCTCTACCTTAAAAAGAATGAATATAGGCCAACTGATATTTGAACTTGTGCACACATTGCTGGTCAAATTTGGGGGATTGGAGATCATACCGGAGGGGTCAATCAACCTGTCAACATCGTTTGGAGTAGCTCCCAGAAGGAGGACTTTGATGGTAAATTATCTTGTGGTCGATGTCCCATTCGCTTATAATGTCATCATAGGTCGACTGGCCCTCAATTATATCCACTTATCATTTGAAGGTTAAGTTTTCAACCCCAGCAGGTATTGGAGAACTTCTATGCAACATGAGAGAGGCTTAGAGATGTTACAACATCTTGATCGAGTCCAATGAACAAAAATCTTGACCCCAATTGAAGACCTTGGGGGATGCCCCTATAGTGGAACCCAAGGAGTCCTAGGCCAGCAAGAAGCGGATGTTTGAAGATACCAGGGTGGAGCTTGTTGGGGACTTTAAGACCGTTAAACTCGAATAAGGAAATCGCGACAAGATGACTTGTATTGGAACTGACCTAGGCCCTCACTTGGAGTGTCTCATGGTCGATTTCCTGAGAGAGAATATTGACATATTTGCTTGAAAGGCATCTGACCTTCAGGGAGTTGACCCTAGCGTCATTATGCATTACCTCAATGTAAATTTCTTATACAAACCAGTCAGGCAGAAGTCGAGGACATTCAATGCAGAGAAGACACAAATCATCGAGAAGAAGGCTAGGAAACTCTTAGATGCTAGTTATATTGTAAAAGTTCTGTATCCCTCTTGGCTTTGTAAGATTGTCTTAGTCCCAAAAAATGAGGGGCAATAGTGGATGTGTAATGATTTTATGGATTTAAATAAAGCATGTCCAAAGAATCCTTACCCCTTGCCTCGCATAGATTCATTAATTGACTTAACTACCGGGTGTGAGTTATTGAGCATGGTGGATGCATTTCAAGGCTATCATCAAATTTTCATGGCTCTTGAGGATAAGGATAAAACTTCATTTGTGGTTCTAAATGGGTTGTACTATTTTTTTGTCATACCTTTTTGGTTGAAGAATGCCGGAGCAACTTACCAGCGGCTCATAAATTTTATGTTCAAAGAATAAATTGGTAAATCAATAGAGGTTTATGTCAACGACATGATTGTTAAAACATAAAAAGCTTAGGATCACTTACTCAACCTCAGTCACACTTTTGCAATCTTGAGAGCCTTTGGTTTAAAAAATTAAAGCTAAATAATAGTACATTCAGAGTCTGCGGAGAAAAATTTTTAGGCTACATGGTCAGTTAGAGAGGCATTGAGGCCAATCAACAAAAATCCAAGCAGTTCTCGACGTCACCCCTTCTAGAACAGTTCGTGATATTTAGAGGTTAGTTGAAAAGATCATAGCCTTGGGAAGGTTCATTGCAAGATTGGCCGACAAGAGTTTACCCTTTTTCAAAATTCTTAGAAATGCCAAGAAATTGGGCTTTTAATGGACTGCGTAGTGTGATAAGGCGCTGGTCGAACTGAAACAATACTTAATCTTGCCCCCCATGTTGGCAAAACTTGAGTTGGGTGAAGTACTTTGGGTGTATTTAGCAATTTTCGCAGCATTGATTAGCTTAATACTAATATCGACCTAAGATGGCACCCATTGACCAGTCTGCTATTGCAACAAGTCACTCCACGAGCCAGAACATAATTATTTGGAGATCAAGAAGTTTACTTTAGCATTAGTAACTGTAGCTCGAAAATTGTGATCATACTTCCAATCTTATTCTATTATAGTGCTGACCAGCCAGCTATTGAAAAAAGTACTGACAAAATCAGATACATCTAGAAGACTAACCAAATGGGCAATCAAATTGGGAGAGTTCGATATTACTTTCCAACCTTGAACAGCCATTAAAACACAGGTCCTGGCTGACTTTATTATCGAGCAAATCAACCTACCTGAGATAAGTCCCGATGCTCCTCTCGTTTGGATAATGCAGGTCGATGGATCATTGACCACATTCGGTAGAGAAGTAGGTGTTGCTCTCCGCTCCCCAAATGCAGAAAAATATAATTTTTACAATAAAGTTAGATTATGCAGTCACAAACAACGAGGCAGAATACAAAGTCTTATTCGCAGGAATGAGAATAGCACTCGAACGAGGAGTTGAGCACCTGGTCGCAATCACAGACTCTCAGCTAGTGGCTGAGCAGGTCGGCAAAAGTTTTGAAGCCAAGGATGCAACGATAAGCCGATACTTGACTGAAGTGAAGCATTTATAGCAATTATTCAAAAGGTTCATCCTTAGCCAGGTTCCTCAAACTGAGAACGAACGGGCAGATACTCTTTCAAAATTTTCCAGCTCTACCAGGGGAACAACGGATAAGAGGATCACATTTTTAGTCTTTGATAAACCATTAATTGTGTCCCACGAGGAAAGTTTGATAACATGCATCAAAGGAATGACAGTTTCTTGGCAGACTTCGATCAAATTATTTTTAAGCCAATGCACCATCCCCAAGGACATAAACGAGGCTCGACGCCTTTGGGGTCAGGTTTCCAAATTTGCTCTCAATGAGCATGGACAATTATATAGGAGGTTAATCTCGAGCCCTCCTTTAAGGTGTCTTGACTATGATTAGGCTTTAGAGGTGTTACAAGACATTCATGCAGGTATGTATGGCAATCATTGTAAAGGACAATCCCTGGCCCACAAAGTGATCAGGTACGGATACTTTTGGCCAACTTTATTGAAAAACTCAGTGGATTATGCGCGTAAATGTGCTTCATGTCAAGTCCACTCAAATTTACCACTCCAACCCACAACGCCGATGGTCAGTGTTCAGATTTCTTGGCCTTTGGATCAGTGGGGAATTGATATTTTGGGCTCGCTGCCAAAATTGATGGGATAGCAAAAATTCATAATTGTTGTAGTCAATTATTTTACTAAACGGGTTGGGCAGAGGCGATTCCAAAGATTACGGATGTGACCATCGAGAGTTTCATATAGAAAAACATTATATGTCGTTTTGATCTACCTAAAGTCCTAATTTTTCATGATGGTACTCAATTCCAAAGCAAGAGCACCAAGGGCTGATGCGAGGCTTTGAGGATCACACAGCACTTCACTTCGATGGGCAATCCCCAATCGAATGGCCAGATGAAAGTAACCAACAGAATGATCCTCGACCATCTTAAAGCCAGGATACAAGACACTGGCTCGAATTAGACAGATGACCTCCTTGGCGTGTTATGGGTGTACAGAACCACTCCTTGAACAACTATAGGATATACCCCTTATAGTCTAGTTTACGGGTACAAAGTAGTAATCCCCTCGGTGCTAATCCAACATGCAGCTCGAGTTATCCACTTCCATCCACTGAGGAACATGTCAAAGAGGAAGCTCAACCTCAAGACCATTGACGAACATCACCAAGAGGCCTATAACCCCATGCAATGTTATAGGTCTAAGATGGCCGAGAACTACAATAAAGGAGTCAAATTGCATTATTTTAAGGTTAGAGATCTCATCCTCAAAAACGTAAAAGTCTCTAAGAATGTTGGTAAGCTCGACCCCAAATGGATGGACCATATACTGTTGTCGAAGTATCAAAGCATAATGGTTATAGAATAGCCAATATGAAAGGAGAAGAACTCCTTCGCCAATGGAATGCAATCAACCTGAGGAAAGTTTACATTTGAGATCATGCTGTATTTACCTAATTGAAGTTTTTCAGCTCGAATAAAATTCTAACAGTGTTGATATAATTTAGAGTCATAGTCATATTCAAATGGCTTCATGCCACCCCAATCCAAGTCGATCCCACAGTTGACAAACAAGCAGCTCGTGTTGCCACTTAAGCGGCTTCATGCCACTACAACCCAAGTCGTTACCGCAGTCGACAAACAAGCAGCTCTTGCTGCGAATTAAGCAATTCATGCCGCCATAACCCAAGTCGACCTTGCAATTGACAAACAAGCAGCTCTTGTTGCCACTTAAGTGGTTTCATGCCACTAAAACCAAGTTGGCCCCGCAGTTGACAAGCAAGCAGCTCGTGCAGCCACTCAAGCGGCCTTGTGTTGCCAAAACTGAAGTCGAACCTATAGTTGATGAATTAAGTCAACCCTATAGTCAACATATGAACAGTCTCGTGCTGCTACTCCATATTTCTATGCTCAATGTTGACCCTTCCAGTCGTCGAAGAAATAAGCCAGCTATAGTATCGAAGTCAACCAACCTACGTCGATCATGTCAACCCCAGAGTTGGAAATCCAGGTGTTAACTCTGTAGTTGACCAACAAATGCTAAAAGTCGAAGAAGTTGTCCAATGGCCATGTAACAAATAAGGCTACAACAAGTCAACTCAGTTGACAACAATCTTAGTTTCCTTCACTATGAGGGCGACAATTTAATTTGACGAGAAAATACTCAATTACTATTTTTAACACGGTGAAATTAAAGGAAAAGCAGTTTTTATTCATCAATGATCGATTGCTGTTACATTAAATAAAAAAAAAGGGGCACGAGATTAGTTCTGGCTAGTCCCACTCGACTTACCTGTGAGGCATTCAGAGTCTAAGTCAGGTAGTGCACAAGCGAGCAAAAAGACTGCTTGAGGAGGTTCAGAAGGCTCGGCCACATTGGTCATAAAGTTGGTTGAGTGTGGCACGTACTGCGCCACGTCAACCTCTTCCTCTCTTAGTTGCACCACTAGGTCTTCCGTGAATGCAAACTCCTCAGCCAGCTGCTCTAATCTAGCATCAACCTTAGTTTTTTTCTTTTAGGTCTCAGTTAAGGGCTTATTGGGCACAACAAATGCAGCCTTCATCACTGGGGCCTGCTCGGCTTCACTATCTTTAGGGTTAGGACAGGCTTCCAATTTCTCATTTAGGACCAGACTTATTTGCTCTTATCTTCAGGGCAAAAAGTATGTCCCAGATGCTTGAGTTGCTTTATAGACTTATGGAAGGCTTCTTGAGCATTGTAGAGGGATGTGACTGCGCTTGTATCCTGAAAAGCATTGCTAATGATGAATTGTTCAACCGCTTCGCGCCGCATCTCCTGAAGACGGTGATTAATGGCCTCCTTGGCTTCATCGATTGCCTCGGCACTGCTTTGAGCTCGACTAGAACTGTAGCTCATTTGCAGGCCTAGGTGAGCTTTTTTTATTATATTGTCCATGCGACTCTGCTCCTCGACCGCCTGAACCAGCTGCTAATCTTTGGAGTCGAGTTGCTATTGCAGTTTGGCCACCCTTTTATTTAGCTGCTCAACCTAGAGTTGTGAGGACTCGAGCTGCACTTTAATGGTTTCCATGTCCTCCCCTCCTTGCAACTCCTTTCTTTTCGCCAATGCTAGCTCAGATCGGCGAAAAATGTTATAGCCTAATTGTCCCACCTGAAATACATAGATGATGTTACTCCGCAATACCATTACGAAATGGAAATTTGATCAAAAATTATTATCGGCCTCATACTTACCATACTGCAGTGGTAGGACAGTGCTCGGATGACCTTGGCCTGGTTGAGATTCATTAATTTTTGCTGATCGGATATGAACAGCCTTGGCGAGAGCTATTTCAGAGCATTGCTGCCTGTTATTCCCCCTGGATGATGGAGGTTGAATCATTCACCTCCTTAATTTGGTTAGTGTCAAATCGGGGAGTAGGCAGCCGCGGAAGTTGAAATAAGGCACCATCGCCAGGCTTACCGAATAGGTCATAGCCTGTAGTCACTTTCTATTTTTCCTTTCCTGTTGTGATCTTTTTAGGAGTCGGGCCCCTTTGTTTGTCCATCAACCTTTTGCCGCAACTCGTGAGGTCGCTTGGGGCAGGATCTTCCCAACAAATGGACTGAGATTCCGCCGCTTGTTCGGCCTGCGTTGGCGTCGGAGCTGACGTCAACCAAGTGAAACCCGCTAGTTCCACTGGAGCTTCTTCCCATCACGCAACAGTTGCTCGACGACGCTTCTCATTTCTTAGAGCTCAAACTTGGGATTCAAATCGGCTTTGTGCCATTACTTCTTCTCGATCTGTAGGCATAGACAATATAAGCAAATATCAGAGTTGAACAGGAAGATATAGTACCTACAATTATAATGGTCGACGAGAACTACTACCTAGCTGATTACCCTCAAGCAGGTCGAGTTGGGCTGGTGACAAGCCAGTTAATACCAAATACCTTTCCTCAGTCAGAATCGAGACCTTCATATGCCCAAATCCAACGAAGTCCCTGATAAATGTGTTGGGCCAGCTAGGCATTTGGTTCTCAGGCATCTCCATGGGCCCCTTCAACAAACCCCAAGGAACGGCAAAAACCCCTAGCCCCCAAATATAGAAAAAGTATTTTTTCCATTCTTGGCCATAAGACGAGGTAGGGGATACTAAGCATTTGCGGCGGGGTTGAGCAGTCAAGTAGTAAAAGCTAAACTTCTCGGTACTACCCAACTTCCACGACATGGGCAAATGAAATAGATTGTAAAAATTGGCAAAGGAGGCTAGTTGATTATATAAGTGCATCAGCATGGCAAAACTATACAAGGTGGCGAAGCAGTTTGGCAACAATTGAGTTATACACACTTCCAGGCCTATGAAGAGGTTGACTACCACTCGTGTTATGGGAAACCTAAGCCTATATCTCAACCCTTCCTCAAACACAGTGATACACCCTCGAGGAGATCGATAGATTCTGCCTCGAGCCCCTAGAACTAATAGCTCATACTCCTCAGGGATATAGTATATCACTCTAATTCTTATCAGGTCGACAGGGGTTATTTTGGATGTTATCTCGGTATAATGGTCTGGGGTGAACAATCAACCCTAGGTTGTGAAAACTTTGAGTGGGCCAGCCTCACCTTCAGAAATTGCCTTTACACCGCTCGAGCTACTGGAATTGCTTGAACTTGAGCTACACCAGAAGAACTACTTGGACTGTAATCATGGGACGTTTTAGATGCACTCTCACCCTCAGCCCCCCTGATAGGCCACGTTCTCAGACCTAGTGTCCTCACTATCAGAGCTGGTAGATATTTTATCGTAGAAGAAAAGGGAAAAAAGAAGCAAATGACAGAGTAACCTACAGTAGATATTTGGCAGGCTCTAACCATACAAAGTTGGAGAACTTCAAAGGCTGGGATTCAACCAGATATAGATTCAGCAAAAGTATAAATGAAGGCACATATTCCCATTATTTATAGGTGTTTGTGTGTGGGAACTCAAGTGTTGGTTATGATTATACTTTGCCTTCGTACGCTTTGTATTTTGTGAAGTAACTGGCGTAATAAATGCAGCAGAATTTCCACAAACCCTGGTCGATAGTTCAAAAATCCTGGTCAAAGATTCAAAAACCCCGATCGAATATGGCTAACTGCCGTAACTGCCTCTTAACACCCTACTCCTTCTCGTCGGCAAGCTTGATCAAGACCGCAAGTTGGGGGGACTCATGATATGGGATAGCCCAGTAGGCTTACTAAGCCTAACACCAGTCACATACGGCCCAACAGGCCCGTTGAGCCCAATATTAGTTTTGGGGCTAATCTATTTGACAACATCTATTTGGTTGAGTAAACTATAATCGACTGTACTCGACGGGACGTGTCGCCTATTCTAGCCTATGTCGTCATAGGCCAGGTTGATCAGTTAAATGGTCGACCAGCTATGTCCGATCGATTGTTGTTAACCTCACGTCTCTTTTTTCGGCGCTGACTCAAATCTATGCCACATTTCTTATTTTGACAGATAGCATGCCTCCGCATTATTGACATGTGACAGCCGGTACAGTTGCTGCCACCAATTTTGCCACCAGCCCTATCACCGCCTTTGGCGAGAGGTGCCCACCAGAGGTACTGTTCACCCTAGAAAATAAAATATTGTGCCAGTTGAAATAGTATCGAGATTTGAAATGACCATTTACCCCATGGCAAGGGCTAAAACCCACTTCACCTAGGAGGGGCACCATAGACAAATCATGCCTAGAGAAAGCTATAAATACTTCATATCCAACTACGCTCCAGGTAATACCAAATACACTATAATCTCTCCATATTCTGTTTGATTATCTCATCTCGACCAGAACTTACTTGAGCGTTGGAGTGCCTTAGCCGGGGGCACTTCGGCTAGTTTGATACGTGTTGATTGTTGCAGATCTCAAACCTCAAGAATAATATAAGTTGATTTCCTCGACCTACCTGGTCGAAAATACCCAAACAGGACCCCTTTTACTATATACAGCTTTCAACTTCATCAGATACAATGTAAATATTTTGTACTAAAAATTTAAAATATTTTAAATAGTTATGTTTTATTCATTAAGTAAGATTGTTATTTTGTATTAAAAGAAAAAATATAAATATTATAAAATAATAAGTAAATTATGCATTTACATAATTTGATTTGATTTTACTGATTAATAAGAATTTGATAATAATTAATTAATATACGTCAAATAAAGATAAATATATTATAGTTTAATAAAATAATATAATAATATATTTAGTAAAAAGTTTTTTTTTCCTTTTTTATATTGGACCCGCTCTAATCCGACCCAACTTGTTTTCAACCTAATCCATTTTCAACCCATAAATATAAATATGTACATAAAATAATAAAAATTAGGATATATAATTACATATATATATTTCATCAAATAAATAATATTTTTGTACTTATTAAATCATCATTAAAATGATGGAGAATATATTAAAATCAATTAGTGTGAATATTTTATTTTAAATTTAAAAAAATTGTGTTAGAAACTTATTGACTATTGGATTCTAATTTTCTATGCATGTGTACATATTCTTTGTGTATATTTATCTTAATTAATTTTGAAAATATATGAATTGTAAATTAATAATTTTTAATGAAAAAAAGAAAAAAAATAAGGAAAAAAGGGTTTGATGGGTTGAATTTGCCGGATTAAAAGTTTAAAGTGAAGTGGCGTAGGTGGATGGGGCGGGTTCGAGTGCTGTCAAATCCGCCCTATACTCACCATGTTGCCATCCTTAATTATTTGCATCCGCTTGGCATTTCCCGTTCGGGATATGGATTGTAATTGACAAAGGCCTCTCCCTTCTCAAGTGTAAATATATTTTGACCAAAGATTTTTTGATAAAAATTAAATAACAAAATCCTCTTAACCTAATTCATAGGAATACGAATACCATCATCTTAGGCTAGATATCATTTGATATAGGTGATAAAATTAGATATAAATTTTTTGACAATTGTTAATATAATTTTGATATATGATCTAATACAATATTTGATATGAGTCACATTTGATGTATAAGATTATGATAACAAACGGCCTAAAGCATATTTGCTTCTAGCCCGTGCCAAACTCTTACTGTAACTACGATTACAATCGAATTAATTTCGCAATCACACACAAGATTTGTAATCTCACTAGGAATATTAACAGTTGATATGATGAAAGTATTCTTCATCACATCATATTCATCAAATGAGCTATTGGGTACAAGGACAATCATGAAAAACAACACAAATATAAATACATCAAATGAGATATGGTGATTGAAATTTCATGATTTGCCTATAATAATCTACTATATCAAACAAGTGTTGATATTATGAGATTGACACAATCTCTGCTAATCTATCGTGGGTTAAATTAAGTAAGATTAGTAATATCTCAAATCAAACGTGACCTATATATTACTATGATGGGCTAGCGTGAAATTAAGACAGAGCATATTTCAAGCTACTTCTGTTCATGTGATTACGCTCTTATCAAATTTCATGGTTTGATTGCAGTCAAATAACCACATCTAGAGATTGCATTCAAATTTATTGATAAATTATCCATTTTAAAACCAAAAAGCCGATCAAGAATGGAGGTCAATTGAGAAAAGCACAAAAATTATGTATTCCAATACCACAAATCACATGAAAATACAAGATTAGGGTGGTTACGAACTCCACCCTTAAATGCAATTAATCTTCATAGAACGCAATTAAATGCAACTACAAATATGATATATCAAGTGCGGCCTTAATAAATTAAGCAAGATTCACTTAAATATAATTAAAATATAATGAAGTAAGTGTTGAAAACAAATTCGTAGCAGAATATACCAATATACAAATAAATAAGCAAATCAGATTATCAGGAATTAGAACAGATAATCACAATTGAGTCAATACGTGCGTTTTTGTCAATATGATATTCAAATCCAGCATACGATATCAAATTTAACATGCGTCGTCAGAATTAAACATATAGCATGCGTGTTCAAATATATATATATATATATATAAAATTCAAGGCAAATTAGAATTTTAGCAATTATTTAATCAGAGATGAGTTTAGGAAAAGCCAAAATTCATACATGAACCGAGGCAATAAAACAATAAAACATGCTGTTAGTTTTATCTAATATAAATACCAGAATTTAAAAGTAAACTTATCTTCAGAATTCTGTATCGTAATAGAATCAATTGGACAACCAAATCACAGAGAAATTCTATTTTCCTTGAAGAAACGAGCGCCCCGACTCACCAGTGCAACGGGTACAACGTAGCTCTTTCCAGGATGAGATGGTCCAAAACGATTAGGTGCATTCCGTCTTGTTCACCTCGAACAGTACTCAGTCGCCAAATAAGAATGAGATAGTCGCATATATCTACATTCGGAACAGGGAATATTTTTGAGAGGAGAAGGGAAGGATTCTTAAGAGAAAGCAAGAAAGTGGGTAGAATTCAGATGCTTAGGCATGTTGAGAGACGAATGCAGTGTGTTTAAAGACTGCCAGAGGCAGTCTATTTATAGGCGGGATTAGGGTTAGAGTCCGCTAATTAATGACCTCTAACACGTTACCCAGACAATAATATTCTGTCACGTCAGCCACACATGTCCACCAGTATCACACCACATATCCCACATCCTTCTGCCAAATCCCGCTTAATCTCTATCAATCTGGCCAAATCTTATCTTAATCTTCAAAGATTTGATTTAGTCTGATCGGATAAGATTTAATCCAACGGTTCTTGACTGAGTCAACCCTTATTCGATTATCCAAGTTAAGTTTAAAATTCAGATCGAATTTATCCCAAAAAGATAAGACTGAGACATTCGCCCTAACGCCTGCAATCCTAACCCGAAGCAGGGCCAAATGGCGGCGGTGGCGCGCATGTGGTCCACTCATATGAATCCCTTAAAGAACACTTTATCAAGTATTCTTACTTGAGTTCAATATAAACTAGTCCACACTAGTTTATAAAACCAATGTGGGCCAAGTGAAAGGGTTAGAAAAACCCTTCAACTCCTCCACTTGATTTTATAATGTCCAAGTAAGTCTCAACTTTCTCAAACATTCCATGTGGGGCAAGAAGCACTTAACCAATTCCTTCCTCTATTGCACCATCACAATTAATTTTTGGATTCCAACAATAATTGGCATCCATCCAAAGTTAATTAGTAATTAATTATGCTAATTATGCCAATTATAACAGTAAGAAACCAAGATTATACATTTTAATGTTTTTGTCTGTGTGCACAAATTTTATTACTTAAATACATAATAATATATTGTTCTCTATTTTGAATTTATTGATTTTATTGTCTGAGGAGATTCCAAAATAAGTTACTGTTTTTCACAACCATATGATTAAGGGATGTTAGGTGATGAAAACCATTCACCGTTGTGTGGTTCAATGGATACAAATGGATCAATTAGATTGACGCTGTATAAAGACTCATCATAAGATTATGCCAAAATATAAATAATATTGACTTGTGGTTAGTTGGCAAAAATCATCTCCAATTGTTAAAAATGGACCAACTAACGGGCATCTATTCATTGTAAATAAACTCATGACAAAATTACACCGGAGTAAATACAACGTGAATTCGTCATAGTCTTATGCCAAAATATAAATAATATTGACTTGTGGTTATGTGACCAATAAAAAAAAAAAAAAAAAACAGACTTGTGGTTATGTGGTAAAATTCATTTGATAAAAAAATGTATCAAGTAAACGACATCTATCCATTGTAAAAATACTCATGATAAAATTATGCCGAAGTAAATATAATGTGAATTTGAGGGTTTGGCAATAAATACTAACCGTGACGTGTGATCCAACAATTAAAAGAAGATTAAATAAATTGCATCTCATCCACTAGAAAAAGACTCGGAATAAAATTACAATGTTAGAGTAAATATAATTGAACCTTAATATTAAAGTAATGTTACTTAATTTTTAATATGAAAATATCCGATATATATATATATATATATTTGTGTGTGTATGCAAAGATTTTCTCTTTTACCCTTAAAGAAACACTATAGGAAATATGACCAACATTGACTCATAAGAAAACTATGCCAAAGTAAATGTAATGTGACTTTGGGGTTGAGCAGTAAACACCAATTATTTACGTTTTATTCAACAATTAAAAGTAGATGATATAAATTGTATCTCATTCATTATAAAAAAAACTCAGAATAAAATTATAATGTCAGAATCAATATAATTTAATTTTAATATCAAAATAATGTTACTTAATTTTTAATACAAAAATACCCAATATGTGTATATGTAAAGAGTTTCTCTTTTGCCCTTAAACAAACTGCATAGGAAATATGACCAATATTGACTCACACGAGTGGTTTCACGGCAAAGTTCAAAATCAATGGAGAAATTGTCATATAGTGATGACAAGCTCACACACCCTATGTTCTGATTTGAATTTGGTCTTGGAAATTGGAGACCACTCTATTGATGGTATGGCATGTTTTCACATTATTATCCAATTATACTATATACTATTCTTGTCAATTAATGGAACAAATCGATAGCCTTGTCCAAAGTCACTAAAGCTACAATAATAAGTTCCATCAATTACTTTACCAGTTAGCACCATGGACAAAAACAATATATATATATATATATATATATATAATATCACCTTTTTTTTTTGGAACTTGGTGAATAGCCAAAAAATGTATATTCATACAAATATTTATTTAAATAACTCAAATTTTTAAATAATCAATTAAAACCCTCAACATTGCTCCAAAGAAATTTATGGGGTATTTAATAAATTAAAAAAAATTATATTAATTATTTTATGTTGAAAATTTTGCTGACCATATTATTTGTTTTTTGTTCTCATTTCCTTTTCGTCAAGTTCCAAAATAGCCTCTAAATTATTTTTAAAAATAATATTTTCTCAATTAAAATAATGAACACTGCCAACTTTAATCACTTTTTTTGATAACAATACTACATAATTATATCAAATTTTGTCTTTTCAATTCTTATATTGTGTGATAAAACAAATTTTTAAATTTATTATTAAAAAAATCTTTTTGTATGTATCGAATATAAAAATATTAAACCAAGTATTAATTTGAATTGGATATGATATAATCCACACTATTTAATATTTTTGCGTCCTATGACTATAGAAGTTTACATAATTACATCCCACAAATGACAAATATTTCAAGTATAGGAGAAAAATAGACGCGGGCAGCCAATTCGAGGTTGCAAAAGACCTGGCTTGTAATCTACGGTGTCTTCAAGTAAATAAGAGATTCTCTCCATCAAACGGTCCAACTGAAAAAGCAGCAGCTTGCGAGACACAATAAAGCTCAGAAGAAAAGCACGAAAAGGATCGAAAGATGTGGTGAAATTTCCCATTTTCACTTTTGCATGCCTGTCTCTGCTTGATCGCTCTCAGTTTGTTACTTGTGTCTGTGCGTGTGCTTAGTGTGTGTGAGAGAGTTAGAATTTTTTTGGCCGTGCCAAAGGCGTGATGTATATCTTTCAGACCCCCCCAAAAAAGAAAAAATGATTAAAATCAAGAAAGCGGATCAAAGTTCGAAGTTTTAAGCGCCAGTTTCTATTAGGAGTATTATTTTAAACCTTAATTACTCATACATCATGTGGTTCTTGCTTTGCTTTAACGTTTTACTTAATCATACTAATAAAAACATATGCTCTCTCATCATTCCACTCTGTTAAGTCCCCTCTTAAAGTGGTTCCCTTGATGCTTGACATCTAAGCTCTCCAATCATTTTCGGTGGCTAATAAACTGAAAAAGAAGATGGGGTTTGCAGAGAACCCTCTCAGATTTCTCAGTTTGTTGGTGAGTTTTTGTTATTATCTGGGTTTTCAAGAAAATTCCTTGAAAATGGGTCTTTAACAATTCCATCTTTATGCTTCTTTAATTTAAAGGGTTGTTTTGTCCTAGTTAGTTGCTTTTAAGAGTAAAAAGAAATATCGTTCTGAGCAGTTGTGATTGGTTTTTGTGCTTTCCTTGTAAATATTGTGATTTCACCTTTAGATATTATAGTTTTCCACTATCTGGTTTGCTGCATTCTTTATGCTGCAAATTGCACTTTTTGAAACTGTTCATCAAGAATGAGTTGATATTGGAGTAGTTATTTCTAGGTATTGTAGTTTCTTGCACTGTGGAAGAATTGGGTGAAATACAAAAGTTTCTGTTGTAATTGAGAATTACTATTGCGTAGTGCCTCCTTTTGCTCAACCTTCAAAATCATTCTTGCAAACTGATGGTTCTTTCAGGATGAAAGAGTTTTAGACCTTTCTGTTTGTCATCCTTTACAGAAAGCTAAAAGACATTAGCTTTTGTTTGAATTGGAGTCGAAACATAAATTCAAAATCTTAGGGGTCCACCTCCTTGTTTTCATTGCAAGTTATTGACTTAATTTGGATTTGAAGCCCTCTCGAATATGGCCGAAATTAGAGTTAGAAGAGTAGAGCAGGGTCAAACCAAAATAAAAAATGTTCCAATTGCTGTGACCCCAGAAGGATTTTGGTGTTGTCCCTCTCCTGTTGTGTTCCAAAAGACTCTCAAGACATCGAATCCTCAAAACAAGCCCAAATCATCTCCTTCTACCCAAAGTACTTCAGTTCAGAAAAAGCAAACCTCAGTCACTGAGAAAAAGCCGGGGACTTCGTCATCAAGAACAGGTCTTGTTACTGATGAGAAAAGATCTCCTAGTTCTGATGTACCTGCTCCTAATCCCTCATCGACGAACGAGGAGACGCCTCGGCCAAAGCTTGAAAATGTGCCTAGGAAGGTAACAATTGAGTTTGGAGAACCTGGAACCAGTGATCTGAAGGTAATCTTGCTTGGAAAGCAGGGAGTTGGTGTGAAATTGAGTGTTCACAGGAGCATCCTAGTTGAGAATAGCAGTTTCTTTGCAAGCAAAGTATTGGAACAGGAGCCTGTTTTCCCGTTTCTTGAAATTGACGACTGCGAGGATGTTGAGATATATGTTGAAACTATTGGACTGATGTACGGCAAAGAAATGAAGCAACGGTTAATCAAGCAAAGCGTTTCGCGCGTGCTGCGTATCCTCAAGGTAACCTCTTGTGTTTGATTTTCCACCTTTTCAGTTCAGTATTGATTGCCCTTGATGTTTTTCTGATAGTTTATATTTCAAAAATCTTCTTATCCATGCAATTCAGTTGTTGTTTATAATATGAAGCCATACTAACATTAGTGCCCCTCTGTTATTTGAGGATTTACTTTTGAACTTGCATTTTTCATCTTTGCAGCAGAAGTGGTTTTCTTCTTGCTTCTACTTGTAAAGTGCGTCTCCTTACGACAAACTTTAATGCCTTTTTTTTTTGGGGTAGTTATAATATGTAAAATTCTAGTTTGAGACCAACTGTTACTTGGTTCAAGTAGGCATCCAAGATTTATTTGACAAGTTCTAGCTTTGCCTTAGTTTAAACAAAATAGATCACTAATTTGGCATGTCTAATCCAATAAGAGACTTACTTCCCTTGTTTTCATACAAATTAAAAGCACACAAGTATTGTTTGCTGATAATCCAGAGTTGTGCTAAAATTGAGCCTGTGAAAGCCTGAATAGGCATTGTGTTGCTATTATAAGTCTAGGGTCATTGTTGGTGGTACGAAATTACTTTAGGATATCATTTCAGCCTGGACAATATCTTCCATTAAAATATATATGCTAAAATAATTCTCAAGTTTATAAACACTATCTGGCTTATATTAATAAGTTGCGGAGGCTATGCAAATTTTTGGATTTTATGAAGTTTAAGGCAGGGTAACATGCAATTGAATAAATTGCTCAGAACATACTTTTTTTTTTGAGAAAAAAAAATAAAATCACATATATAGATATTTGATTCTAATTGATGACCACGCTTGGAAAATGATCATACCACAAAGTTCATTACCATATTAAGTCACATATCTTAGGGCCGTTTTTGTCAAGAGGTTATCATAGCTTGTGTTCCTCATAGATCTTGGTTTTTCTTTTCTATAACCATGCATGTTAGTGCAATTCCAATGAAATATTTTTCTTAACATGCTTGTAATATGACGAAAACTTAGGTTGCCGAAAAACTTGGTTTTAAGACTTGCATACAGTCATGCTTGGAGTACTTGGAAGCAGTCCCTTGGGTTGGGGAAGCGGAAGAACAGAAAGTGGTTTCTTCAGTTCTTCGTCTCAAGGGCGACGGCATTGGAGTCAAACCAGTACTAAAACGAGTGTCTTCCGAGATATCAAAACCACCAAACAACACCCTTTCCCACATATTGGAGCTAGTTCTCAAGAGCAATGAGGAAAGAGGGAGACGTGAAATGAAATCCATCGTGCTAAAACTCCTCAAGGAAAATAACAGTCTCCTGAGCTCTTCAGGCTCATCCGACCTGTGCAATGAAACAGTTTATGAATCATGCCGAAGCTCCCTAGATTCCTTGTTGTCTCTGTTCAGACAAGCTGCTGAACCCGATTTTGCTGATAAAGCTATAGATATAAGAGAACCAGTGGTGAAGTTGATGGCTCTGGAGGCTGATAATCTCTTGTGGCTACTCGATATTTTAGCTGACAGGCAAGCAGCAGATGAATTCGCGATAATATGGGCTAGCCAGCAAGAATTAGCTTCACTGCATACGAAACTTCCTATTGTTTCCCGCCACCCTGTCAGCACAATTACGGCCAGGCTGTTTGTTGGGATCGGAAGAGGGGAACTTCTTCCATCTAAGGACACCCGTCTTTTATTGCTACAAACTTGGCTAGAGGCGTTGATCAACGACTATAGCTGGTTACAACACGGCTGCAGATCATTTGATCGGAAGGTTGTCGAAGAAGGCATAGGAAGGACTATCCTGACCCTGCCTTTAGAGGATCAGCAGAGTATTTTGCTTTCTTGGTTGGGGAGTTTTCTCAAGACTGGTGATAACTGCCCAAATCTTCAGAAAGCTTTTGAGGTGTGGTGGAGGAGAACTTTCATTAGGCCATATGTAGAACCCGCTATTCTCCTGCAGCCGGATAGCCTGACGATATCAAAGATGGAAGAGCAATAGAATTACATGTGGAACCACTGATGAAATCTGAAACTTGGAGCTTGTGGGAGGGAAGGAGCATTGTATAAATATTCGCGATGGTGACGGTAAAATAAAGGTACAAATCTATATGAGGTCTAACACAAACAGTGGATCGTTTATCAACTTTCCTTTGGATTGATGAATGTAATGATGTCTTTCTATTTTGAGCATTAATTTTAGACAGTTTATATTCGAAATATTTAGTTCAATATAGAGAATATCCCATGTTGAAAATGAAGAGTTGCATGTTTTTTGTCAATGGCGGGGGAAAATGTCATCTGTGTCGCTTTCCAATTTCCACCCTCTCCACTTCTGTTTTCTCAACCGAATGTATATTATTACCCGAAATACATGGAGGCCTATTAGATAAAGTCTGGCCCAATAGAAGCTGCGGTCGAACCCACCTCACCAGGCCCAAGAAAAACTATCAAATACATCATCAACCCAAGTCCTTTAAGCCCACTTGAAAAATCCAAGCCCAACTTGCCAGCTTAAGTTGTTTACATGCAGTATTTTAAGGAAAAATAACAATCCAAGCTGATAGATTAAAATCAAGAAAAGACTCTTACGAAAAATAAATATAATTACAGTTGAAGACCAGCTGAGGACTAAGGACTAAGGAATTAATCTTTCTAGTTTTATTTAAATACTAGTACTTTTGTATGAGAGAGAGAGAGAGAGAGAGAGAGAGAGAGAGAGAGAGAGAGAGAGAGAGAGAGAGAGAGAGAGAGTGAGACGTTAGTCAACATAACACTTACAATAATTTCTTTTTCTTTTTATCCCCCAAGATTTTAGAGGTACTTTTTCGCTATATTTCGATTAATCGTTTGAAAAAAGTCAAGATTCAGGACCATTACTCAATTTTTCACAAAAGCACTTTATTTATAATTTATTACGTACGAACGCCCAGACATTAGCGAGTGCATAAAATCCGGAATTTATTTTTGGGGCAAACACTCCCACTTAATACTTTTTTGTTTGTTTATGTTCCTAATTGAGCAATGGTCTACCGCCTTAAGACATATTGTCTTGCTTATAGTACGGCTTTCTATTGCATTAGTTTGCTTTCATATTATTTTATTTGATTCTTTTTAAAAAATAAGAACAAATTAACTCTCTTAAGGCCCAGTTTGGTAGTCTTGATTGGGCATGATAAATGTCCAATACAACCCAATTTTTAGTTTGATTGGCTAAATTTAGACCCAATATAGATTGGGAGCTCGTCACCTAATCTACTTGGATCCTTGATAATGGATCGTGCCCAAAAGGTTTGATGTGTAAGTCTGCCATTTTTGACAGCCCATATTACCAAATGTAATGATGATTTTGCCCCTTATTCTAAGCAATTGGTATTCATATATATATATATATATATATATGTGTGTGTGTGTGTGTAATTTTACCAATTTGGTAGGGATAATTATGGAATTTCAATTGTAATCCCATCCAATAAAAACAAGTAACCAAATGCAAGTTGGATTTATTATGTGATATCTCACAAATATGTATATACAACCAAACAATGAAATGCATAGAATTTATAATCAATATTGGATACCACATCCCTAGTTAAACATATCCCATACAATCATATACCTTCTACCAAACGGGGCCTTATTGTTAAATTCTGTCGTTTGCTTTTATGCAAAGAATGAAGGGTAAATTGGTGTTTCCTTCTCCATGCATCCCATAGGCCTGCAAGGCTTTCAAAATGCTATCTAATATATTCGCTGCAAAAAATTAGTTACTAGAGACCCTAAAAAATATCAATTAAATATAGAATTATAATAGCAAATTTTTATTTAGCAATATTTATTAAAAGTGCCACTTATAGTTCATCTTTATTGTGATATTAATAAAATATAACAAGAAATGCATTAAATAAAATACATTAAATAATATGTAAAAATTTCACAAAAAATATTTTTATATGATATGCTGGCATACCATAAAAAATATATGTAATGAGATGTCAAAATATCATAAACTTTCTTTCAGTGACATGTTAATATGTCATAAAAATGCAATAAATAATATATTACATGACAAAAAAGAAAATCATTTAAATGGCATGCTAATTGGGTATTTTAATCTTTGAATGAAAAAATGATCATATCATAGAATAAATACTGGCTCTTTATGTATGATCTAGCAATACAGAATTTAGTCTTTTATTTATTTATTTATTTTTTGGTGAATAATACATGTTTAGTCGAATATGTACCCAATTGAATAACTTGTTATGAACTGGATTTTACATCTATTTTTAGAAATTATTCGAGAAACTTTGTTTTTCATATTTCAGAATATAAGGGTATATGCATGTTACCACTGTGCTTTTGAAGGATGTATGTACCACCCCTTGTGCTTTCAAGAAGCACGAGATTCGTCTTTTTTCGAAAAATATAGTACGTTAAATCCTGAAGAAAGTGTTGTGAGTAACACATGTCGGATATGAGAAAAAAAAAACCTTATTTTGTAGTTTTAAATGGTCAATATATATGTACACATGCTTAAAGTACCAGAATTTAAGCCAAAAAGATAAAAAAAAAAACAAACAAAAGATATAATGAAAATACTTTTCCTATTCCCCTAAATTTACTTTTCACATAAAATGTATTATTGCATTGGATAATCTGTTCATGTTGAAATATTCCCATTTGTAACTATCAGTAACAAATTAATGTACTTCAGTTGGTAGTTATGATTTAAATTAAACATTTCATAATATCAGGAAACTCCTGCATCACTCCAAAAAGAATTGTTTAATTGGTCAATCGTCCTTTGCATAGTGATTTTTTTCTCCTATAACAAATAGAACAGGGTGTACATTTTCTAGAACACATGAGGTAAGATGCCATTTATTCCAAACTATAATAATGCAAGAGTACATGTGAATATCTCCTATTCTCCCACCACACACAATCGTCTCAAAGGTAGAATATGATTCTCTTCTCCAGCAAAACAAACTGTTTGAGAAAAAATAGGTATCTATTCTTGCTTGTATTACTAGTTCTGCTTTCTTTTCTGGTCAAGGGAAGGTCAATTGAGTAATGTAATTCTCATGTAGGCAGCCTAACAGCCTCATGGATATATGATCGTTCTCTTTCATATTCCGGGGATATTGCTGAGGAATCGGGTTGTAACATGTCAGATGATGGTCCTTGTATTTAATTTGTGTTTAATAATTAAAACCCTCTCTTTCCGAAATTCCCATCTTCAGAGCCTTTAATTTGATTGTCTGGTTGATAGATTCATGTCTTCATTATAATGTGGTCCTCCTTTCCTTCGTTATCAGGACTCGAAATCATTGTGATCTTCGTCTGAACATCTACGTACTTCATTATGGTTTGAAATTTCACCCGTTATTATAATATTTGTTAATTGATATATAAATTGATGATGCACAAATTTTATTGTCAAACACGAAATACTCGATTCCTCGAAGTATTGTTTGTCTTTTTTTTTTTAATTTTCTTTTTGAAAAATATTATTAGAAAGTAAGAGTCAAAAATCAATGATCCATGTTCAATCCTGTATTGCATGTAAAAATTTTCTCCTTAAAATCAATTTTGGAATATTTTTATTTGGGATTGGAACGGCCCATATATCTTGTAACGGAGGAGAGAAGGTGAGCCATCTTCCCTTTGGTCCCATGTGGACGAGTACTAAGTTTTGCTCATTCCTATTTATTTGATTATAAACTGCTACATGGATTGTCGATAGTTTCTTAGCCTTATTGACATGCATGGTAGAAATTTTTGTCCTTACAAAATTTTTACCCTCTCTCATCCTTTGATTAATCTTGTTGTGAGAACACAACCTCCCGCAATGCATGTCGATAGGACAACATTTCAATGCAGATAAACCTTTTGTATCTAACAATGAATGTTGTATTAATCATTTTATTGAAGGAAAAACAAAATTTTAGTAGCAAAAAGAACACATTATTGTAAAAATGAAGCATAATCGTAGTATCAAATTGCTTCATTGCAGTGTAGAAATATTCACAAACTTACCTGGGAAACACAAGAAATGCGAGTTATGGCCCAGTGGGAATCCTTAGCTATTCCTGCACAGTACTTTTCTTTCTTGATTTAGTTTTTGCTCTACCAAAACTAAACTAGAAAATTGAAAAATGACTTTAATTGAGGAAGATGGGTTCAACCGTTCAAGGCTTTCAGCCCCAAACAGCATCGTCTGTCATGTCTCCCAAACCAAAAATCGGGGCCCGCATCCAGTAATCCAGTTGGCGGGTAATCCTCCGGCCTATATCTAATTTGTTTATTTATCTTGTCCTCTTACGCTCAAGAAATCTTAAGCATTTTTTTTTTTAAACAGATCGTTAGTTAATTTTATAGCTATACGTAATTGAATGTTTTTTCTTTTGCTTTTTTTCGAAATATATAATTAATTTCGGTGGCTCAATTGATACTGATAATTAATGCTAATAAATTTAAAAAAAAAAAAAAAGAAACACCTTACGAATAAATGGGCAATAATAGTGTAAGCTAGCAAGACAAGAAAAGGATTCTCAAAATTGGGAATCCCAAGGTGGTCCAAGTACTGTTTATGGTCCATGGTCCGAACAAAAGCCGGCCACCAGAAATGAACAATTTATGTGACACATTTAAGACAACCTTTTTTCACAATACACAAAGATCACAATTATGATTAGGTTCTTTTTTTTCCTCTTTTTTCCTCACTTGGGTCCCCAGCTGAAGATACTATCCTTAGTTAGAACGGTAAATTTATTAAATTTTTCCTCTGAACCCAAAACAAAATTTTGCTTGCGCATGAAAATTATCTTGTGTTCTTCAATGCACCATTGGGCATGCAAGTTCAAAGTACAATATGGAATTCCTGGTATTGTTCATCATTGTTAGGTGAGATGTATGGTATTGGTATGTATATGGGTCTAGAAGTGCTTCATTTTTCTTCGTATTAGAAATGGTTATTAGAATGAGTTGACCATATGAGTACCAAGAAAATATATTTTGCTTGGTGCACTTAGTCCTATTTTGAAGGTATTCTATTTTATTTATCCTCAAATTGATGTGAGTTTGGAAGTGGATTTTTTTTGTTTTTTTGGTAGTTTAGAGTCGTATTGATGAATTTGATCGAACCAACTTGTAATGGAGTCAATTAGATCTAGAATTTTTAGAGCCTCAAAGAACAACAATTTTAGGGTTGTTGGGTTTGTCTAAGAAAAACTCTTTAACACTTAAGTTGGTTTTTAAATTGATGAGGTACAAGTTCAAAGTGTAAAAATATAAAATAGTTTGAAGGTGCATATATGTAAACGTGGGGAATATAGAGGATTGATTTCTTGAATTAGGGCTTTTACGTGACAATCGAGCTATCTTTGATGGAGAAAATTCTATTATGAAGAGAGAGTTGAGAGAGGTAGAATCAGCATTTTTATTTGTAGTTGGGTGCTATCTGGCATATAAAAGATGGTTGGTATGGCTTAACATGGGGTTGGCAACTGTAATATTCAACGATCAATGATATTTTCTGGGTAGCCTAACGAGTTGAATTGGGTTTTCCTGAGCTAGTTATAACTCGTGCAAAAGTCTTGAATTTTTCCTAGCTTTATCTTGCAGATCGAACATATTGATACCTTTGCAAAATAAAACCTAAAAATATAATTATCTTACATATGCTGATGAAAAATACACCATCCAATATGGTAGTTTACCTGATAATTAAAAATATCATGTCGAATATATTAACAGCATAGACGTTCATGAAACAATCATTCCTGAAGGAGCTTCAATTGAATTAGTACTTTAACAGAATTGCGCCGTTTACAGGGCAGTTAAAAGAGTCGAGCGCACCATTTCATGTAAAATCTAAAAGATATATAGGTTAAGAATTAAGGGTACGTTTAATGCGGTAGATTCTGAAATAAAAATGTGATACTGACAGACTCTTTTTCTTATCATGAGGAAAACGAAAGTGGGCAGCATAAAATTTCTGGTCGACAAAATTTTTGTATCAGAAATAAAATAAAATAAGTTTCAGACATAATGACTTAGCTACTGCAGCTATGCGATATTAAATTTGGGCAGAAGTTGATGACAATAACTTTGTCAGCAGGTAGAATTGTGGTTGGCCTCAGTTACGTTTCTCAGTTAAGAAGCAACACAAATATAAGGTGGACGGTAACTGTTGCTTTGCGTATAATTTTTGTAAATTTTAAGGAACCGTCAAGCGGAATTGAATCAGTTGTGTTAGGAAAAAAAAAAAAAAAGAAAAACGGTTTTTTTTAAGCAAATGCAGATATGAAATTGACCTAATATCGTACAAAATCAGTTTCCCCTTCATTTTCTCCCACCAAAAAAAATAGCAACAGACTCTGGGGTGATGATGCTATCTTTTCATGCACTATTTGCTCAATATTATCATTTCAAACGAAGCACAATCATTTATAATTTTACGATTGTAAATATATCTATGTACATTATAAATTTTTATTTAGAATTTTAAACATGTTGAATTTACTAATTATTATTAGTTCAATAAAAATACAATTTAAAAGAGAATTAAAAAAACTCTCCAAAACAAGAAGACAAATATAAGAGCAGATTGGTTGAAAGATGGTTTGAGAGGATTTCTTCGGCAAGACTTGCATGTACTAGTGCATTGGAAAAACAACTTTTGCTATAAAAAATATAATATTAGTGATAATATGAAAATTGTTGTAAATGACGTATATGAAACGACAATAATTTTTGTAACACCATTAATGATAATTTTAAATGTTAATAATTTTTATTTTGTAACTTAATATATGTATTAGGACAATTTTAATGACAAAAAGAATTGGTGACCATCTAATGACAATAAAATTTTAATCACAAATTAGTTATAGTGTAAATTTTTATTGTTATTAACTTAAATTAATGTGTTACTAATTAATTAAATGAATTGACAACTTGAACATAATTCTTATCACTATTAAGATTATAAAAACCTTATTATGACAAAATAAATTATGTCATTATCTAATATATATAATTAATAACAACTTTTGTATTGTCTTTATTATAACATCACTAATTAATTTTTTTTTTCTTAGACTAAGTGTAGATTCATAAAAGTTAAATTTTTTTTCTAAAAAAGGGTTCCTCTATATGAGGCGGCAATATTTTACAATTTGTTTACTATGTATTCATTTTCTTTAATTGCACAATTTATTTTTCTAAACCTATTTTTTTCATTTTCATTTTATTTTACTAATCACTTAGACACTCAACTGGGACATTCTATAAGCAACTCTGTCACAAATGATATTAACGAATTCACATATATTAATTGCTTACTAAATACATTTATTGACCTTGCAAAAAGACCAAACTTTTGGGTCACTATTAAATCAGACATTAAGGATACATAGAATATCAAATTAAATGTTTTTATTTGATTAACGATCAAAATACTCTGGCAGACAATCTTTTGCCGTTGTGGAATAAAATGATGAAAGATCGAATTGAATGTCCCAACAGATTGGTTCGTACAGTCGATATGTCTGAAATAGTTTATATATAAATTTAATACCTTTAATTTATTTGTGAATGTCAAGTGTGTCCATATTAAAATAAGTCATTTATTGCTATGAAGGGCAATTATGGATGCATAGATAGTGCATGAAGATAAATTATGAATTACATAAGTAATTTCTGACAAAATACTTTTCACTTCATTTACGTCACAAGTAGAAAAGAGCAAATTGATATTTAGTTCTTAATTTGGAGTATATAATATTAGTTTGTTTTGAATTTTTGTGTATTCTCTTAAATAAGTACTTGTTCATTGTGTTTAATTAATTATTGACATCCTAATTTTCTATGTACTTTTTTGGAGAAACAAATAATTACATTATTTATTAAGGCATCGAAACTCATCATTAACACAATGAGTTGTTCTAAATTAAAGTTTAAAAAGTCATTATGTAAAGCATATGATTTTAAATCAAAAAAGTCATTAAGTAAGGCATATGATTTTAAATCAAAAAGGTCATTAAGTAAAACATATGATTTTAAATCAAACATACGCATAAATGACTATAAATTATCATTAAAGTATATAGATATTCTACAAAAGTAGGGCTTGAATTCAAACTTTTTTAATTATAGAATCACGATTTTTAGATAAGACTATAATAACCACTAACTAATTTGATATATGATACACGTTGTCATTTTATTACAAGAACTTCTTGAATGAGATGGCATGCTCTATTCCATAAGTCTTAAACAATCTATACTCTTTTATAAATAGAAAAAAAAAATGATGATATCTAATTTATTAAAAGAGCCAAAAATTTTAAGATAATTTATAACTTATTTTTCCTCTTTCAATTTTTAAGACGATTTTTATAAGAATAAAGATCTTCCATATATTGTATTGGTAAAATAATACATTGATGTGACTACACCTTCATGTCCAATGATGGATTCATTGGCACCCTATGCATGAACAACAACCATATGCCTTCATGCTCTTCAGTGTGTTAGATTTAAAGATTTTTGGTAAGGAAAGGAAAATGTTAGGGAAAAGAAAAATTAAATAATTTATAAATTATTTCACCATTCTTTTAGTTTTTTTTTTTTTTACAAGAGAATATTATAAATGGTTAATAGAATTTAATTATCAAATCTAGAATATTATCCATACAATAAATTAATAGAATCTAATTATCAAATTAATTACATGAAAGTGAAAACTTTACAACTAGATGCGCACATAAGGTGCACAAAGGAACTTATTTGAGTTTGAACACGAGATCTCTTGTATGATATAGAAGAATAATGCCATTAAGTTACAAACCATTGGACTTATTATTTCAATATTTAAAATGTATTTTTGTAAGAATAAAAAAGCTGCATAACATGCATGCTAGCGGAGCAACAACTCCACATGATTAGGACTTTTGTGTCTAGCGACAGACTAATTATCATCATTGGCACTCTATGAGGAAACAACAACCATATGAATGCTCCTATAGTAAATGATCACAATGACATTTGATTCATTCACATAAGAGAAATCGATGGTCTTAGCATGGTGTCTCTTTGATTTGCCACAAGTTTAGTTTATTTTTCTTTATTTTATGTCAATTTTGATATATAAACATGAAAATTACAATAAAAATAAATAAACTTTTCTTCTTACCAATTTTTAATAAAATGGCACATTAAGTTTGCACATGCACTAATTTAAATAGATTTAATTTCTTCAATAATATGTGATTCTAAATTTAGTTTCATTGAAATGGCAATACAAAGATTGTAGGCATCGAATACGAATACTACTACTTAAAGGGGATATAAAAAAGGTGCAAAAATTGTTACTATACAATTACAATAAAACCTCGTAAACCTTGCTATCATTAGTTTCTACGATCTCATTATGTGTTTAACTAGGATAAAATAAAGAGAGAGGGAGAGAATAATAAAATTACAAAAAAAAAAAAAAAGAGAGGGTAAAAAAGAAGGAAAAAGAAGAAAAACTACTTTCAACCACTGGTGACAAAACTATAAAACGTGACAAGGTTTAATTATCTTATTTAAGCACCGGAATAATTTAATTCATTATCCCCCAAAGTCTCTGACCGAGAACGGACTCTTCTCCGGCAAATTTCCGGCGTGACGTAGCCCTAGAGTCAGAGAAACATCGCCGGCGCTCGTCCCAAACCTTATTAGCGTAGATTCAATGTCAGCATTAGTGGGTTGGTCGCGGCACGAGTCGGGCTCATGCATGGCAGGAAAAGATTGCGCCGCGGAGGAAGAGGTGGCGGTAGCGGCGGCAGGCAGGGAAATACTGCTGCTGTTTGGGTGGTGCAGCTGCTGGTGGGGCTTGGCTTGGTTATCCGAGAAGCATTGACTATTAATTGCGATGAATGAAGAGTCGTTTTCAGTGGCATCGATGATTTCGGATCTTTTGCCTGCAGGGGGAGGAGTAATTGTGGTGGAGGAGGTAGCCGCGGCTGCGGCGGCGGCGGGAACAGTAACAGTGTTTGTCGTTGGAGTTTGTGCGCTGCTGCTGCTTTGGTCCCGGTCTTGGTCATTTGCAGCCTCTTCTTTGGCTTCTTGTTGGTACATCTCTTCGACCATGGGTTTCCACAAACGGACCCTGGCATTAATGAACCAGTTTGAAACCTGAAACACAAACAACCAAACTACATCAAACCATATGGAGGGTTTAAGATTATGCAATCTTTATTACAGGAATTTAATGATGTTACTATTTACCAGGCCAGCTACATTCACTAGGAAACATTTTAATTTCGCATACCCCATGTAACAGTACAGGTATTAAATTTTCACTGCCATGTCAGTAGTCCTCATTTAGGGTTGTTTCCAAGAAAACCCTATGAAACAAAACCAACTTGTGTTTTTCTCATTCTTTCCTATGATATCATTTACACAAGTTCCTCTCCATATTAGAATTTAACCCACTATTGAAAAAAACAATGCATTTTTAATGTATTGAGATGACTGTAATTACTAGTATCAAGTCAATAACGATTCTCATACTCCGAATGAAATTGTATTGTCATATTATCGTATACATAGAAAAGAAGAAAAAAATTAGACTTATATGGTCAACATCATAATGGAAATATAAATTTATGATGGGAGGAAGAAATGTAAAGAAAACAAAATGCAACATAAAATTATCCCCTCAATATATATACCTTGCTGTAGGGTTCATGGAATTAACTAATGATACATACTGATTAAGTGTTAGTTGTTATTACTATATTACTGTTACTTTTTTTTTAGTTGCATTTATGAATATTACTTTTCTTGTTTTATTGTTTTCCAATTTTATGCTTACAAAATAAAGAGAACAAGAAAATGCCAGCAAGCACCTTGTCTTAAATCTACCCTTTTCAGTACTACTGTAGTTCTGCTGCTTCAATGGTTAAACCATTAAATGTACATGGACGTAAGAGAGAGAGAGAGAGAGAGAGAGAGAGAGAGAGAGAGCTGCAAACTTTCATGTCTCACTCTAATGTACTTGACACTGCTCTTAGCATTGGCAGCGGTTTTCCCTCTGTTTCAGAATTTATGTCTTTGTGGAAAAAGGATCTAAAGAAACAAGGAAAAAAAAGGCCCCCAAAAAAAAATGAAAAAAGGAAAACATTGGCTTTTCGGAAACAGAAAGAAGGTAAAACCACGGAACAAAAACGCTATTCCACGCATCTACTTTTGACACTTTTACTTGCATCAGTGCACATTCACCCACCCACGATTTTGAAAAATAAATGCTACTACACCATACACTAACAAAGAAACGTAATGAATACGAAGCCCGTTTTTTAAGAAAGAAACGCGATTATAGTAATGCATATTGTGAAGACGGAAGAATACCTGGTTTCTTGATAGACCAGTCTGTCGGGCCAACAGATGCTTATCTGCATCGCTTGGGTACCTGAGATAGAGACCAGAAAAGAAAAGGACATTAGATTCAGAGTCCTTACCTAAATCTGATAAAGCGACGACCGAGCTTTATGCATTGTCTCCGTGGATATATTGGACTTATATATACTATCTTTTATTTTTCTTTTAATTTTCTTTCTTTCTTTCTTTCTTTCTGCATGGGCGTGGCAATCTAAGAGGGATCATGGAACAGTTGCAGGAATAGCTGCAGAAGATGCAGAAGTAAAGTGGACAGCTGCACGACCAGCTCCTCTCTTCTTTTTAGTGACATAGATCTAAGGATTTTTTGTCCCACACAAAAACGCGAGTTTAAGCTAGAACATGAAAAGAGTTTAATATGGTAATTAGACCCTAATTGTGTGTATTTCTTATAGTACTATTAGCATAGGTGGGGATAGTCCTAGAGTCTAGAGAGAAAAAGTAAGAGGGCCTAGCTAGGAAAGGACACAGTGAAATTGTCAGTAACTGTAATAATTGTTGAGTACTTGTTAGTCGGTACTTCTTTTTCTTGTTCTAATGGGGTTATGTATCCCGTTTTCGTGATTATTAACATCAGGAGAAATATTTATGGAAAAGAGAATGAATATATTATATGACAAAATTACTACTACTTTTCCAGATTTTCTAACTGAGGGGACAACATCAAACGCTGTATTACAGTGCCTTTAAACGATGATCACAAGGAGAAAAAGAGAACAAAAAAAGAAAAAGTTTTGAACAGCGTCCAGCATGAGAAAGAACAAAAAAGAAAAAAAAAAGAAAAAGAAAAACTTGTCTTATCATAGAATTCTGCAATAATGATTTCTTTGGTGATTAAGCTACTTTTGTTGATCCCATAATAAAGATTGACTCAGGGTTTTTTTACTACTGGAGATAAAAAGAGAGGGAAAAAAAACGTACGGGTGCAGAAAATGCTCGAAAAGCCAAGCCCTCAAAATGTTGACAGAGCGTTCGGGCAATCCCCTTTGAGGTCTCCAGGCTTCTTGTTCCATCATTCCCATTTGGTGAAATGCTCTTTGCTGCCTCAGGCTTTGCTCCAGAATTCTCAGCCTCGGCGTCTCGCCCTTCGTCACGCCCGATGTGCCAGCGTCTTTTTCTCCCAACAGCTCGCAGCTGTGCTTCAACTGGGCTGCAATGGCGTCCTTCAGGCACCTGAAATGACGAGACATTGCCTTCTGTGCTAAAGAAGTATAAGGCACTGCGGCCCCGAAACCCATCACCATATCAAATGAATTCACCACTGTTTGCATTTGCTCGCAGTAATGGTTGTACCTTCGATCCACCTGCATAAATTTGCTAGCATTAAATGTGATTATTCACCCCAAACAAATAAAAAGATTTTGGGAAGCAATTAATTTTTCTTGTCAAGAGTCAAAAAAGAAAAATAAATAAATATTTGTGTGAATCAGAGCCTGGTGCAGTGAAATGATTGTTGATGTGAGGGAAGAATATCCTTGTCTCGCTTGGAATGCTCTCTTTTCCCAATACAGCCAACAAGAAATGCCTCTGTTGTAAGGGTATTTGAATATTGCTCGAATGTATTATTGAAAAAAGAAAAGAGAAGGAAGAACGAAATTGAATTGTCAAGTCAACTGTAGTGAAAGGAAGAAAAGAAAAAAAATATATGGGAGTTTTCCATGGTACGACCGAAAAAAGAAAAGATAAAATCTAAGTCTTGAAACAGCAGCAAGCAATCCTACTGTTTATAAATCTTGGAACGACCAAGATTGATATTTTGTTATGATAGTTCACTATCACCTTCCCAAACAGATGGAAACTATTTTCCTGCCGGACGATGCTCACAGTGAGGGTGGTTAGCCACTCCTGTTCTCTCACCAAATGAAAATCCTGTTTGCCCTAATTATATATACCCCACTAGTATTATACTGATGAGAATATTTAAGGAGGAAGAGGTATAATATTCAATTATTTGAATTAAAGAATTGAATCCGTGGTAGCCTGTTTAATCAGCCGGCAATAAAATAATCCTGGAAAGTCGCCGGAATTTTCTAACCCCGTTGGGATTTCATAAACAACGGACTAATTAAGGGATAATGATTGGCCAATGACTCTAATAGTTTAGAGAGAAGTTGTGAGAGAGAGAAGTTGTGTGTGTGTACGCGTGAGAGAGAGAGAGTACATGCCTCGTCAAGCATAGATAATAGTTTGACCTTTCTTCTCTGATGCTCAAGCCTGTCAGCGGCTGATAAAGGAGGAATATCTCTCGAAGAAGACGAAGAATTTCCACCGCCGGCGCCGCTGCCACTGTTGGCGCCGGCGCTTGGGTTCGAGCTAGGGTTTCCGTTGTTATTATTCTGCCTTCCGAATTTGTTTTTCTTGAAATGACCCCTACCCACACTACAAAACTCTTCCAGCAACTCTTGGGCTGCCTTGGCGTACTTAGAATTCCGCAGCATATTCATCGCTCCGTAGGAAGATCCCAACCCCACATGCAACTGGTTGTTGTGGTTGACTCCGCCTTGCAAATGCAACGCTCCGCTGCTGCTGGCACCCAAATTCTTGAACTGATACTGTGCAGGAGTTGGCCCTCCGCCTTGCCCGAAAAACAACATCCCACCTTCTCCTATCCTTAATTCCTCAGCCTTGGCAGCCTCCAAGTGTTGCAATGAAGAAGATAGCGACAAAGAAAGCCCTTGACCTTCTACTACTCCGGGAATTTCATTAGGGTTGTTTTCATTTCCGCTGTTTGGAACCCATGTTAATTGTCCAAAAGCGCCGCCTGGCGCATTGTGCAAGGCTTGGAGAGTGGAAGAAGAAGAGGGGTTTGGAAGCAGCATGTGGAGAGTGGAAGGAGCAGATTGAGGAGGATGGGAAGGAGATGGAGAAGGTGACCTTTGCTGTTGTGGGTTCATCAGAAAAAGCTGCATGGCAGCCGCTGAATCCGCATTAATGCTTGAAATTTGATGCTGCTGGTGATGATGATGATGATGATGAGAGGCAGTGTCATTGACAACAGTCTGATTCTTGGAATCCCCCAAATCACCACCCACCGCCATCCCTTGGCGGTGTGAAAACCAATCCGCGGCTGATGCCCCTCCACCCGGAGGCGGCACCACCGCCCTCGGATTCCGGTAACTCTGCAATATCTGGTTCTCAAGCAATTCGGTAGCGGTGGCGGCACCACCGGATTGAAAATTGAACATTTCTGACAACATACCAGCTGTTTCATAAACCGGAAGCCCACTGGATTCTTCTTCTTCAATACCGACTAACGTCGGTGGCGGCTCAAAGCCTTGAACCCTCAGTTTATCCCTTCGGATCTGCTGCGCTATATGTTGGTGATGCTGCTGCTGCTGCTGCTGCTGTTCTTGCTGTGATCTCTCGAATCCATTCGAGAAACTGAAAATACCTTGATGATAATCTTGGGACATAGAAATAGACAATTTTTGCTTGTCCTGGAACTGAAGATCAGAATTGTGACCCTTCGAGTGAGAGGTAATAGAAGAGAGTGTTGGTGTTGCTATTCTCATATCACAGTCTTTATCTTCATCATCATTTCTTTCTAAGCCCCCTCTCCAAAAGCCCACCTTCTTCTTCACTCAGCTGCTCAGTTTTTCCAATGGATCCATAGAGAAAATCCAAGAAACCAAAGCCCCGTTATAGAATTTCGAGTTATAATTCATCATAACAGGAGAGGGAATTGAAAAAAAAAAAAGAGAAACAGAAGAATAAAAAGGGAACTGAAGAGAGAAAAAAAAAAGTGAAAGGCATCAAACGGGTCTTTCTTATAGTGCTCTTTTTTAAATTTGATTGTCGTTCACATATACAAAGATTTCAGCTTTATTAATCCAATATACATGCACATACCTCTTATAGTTGCAGGTTGTAAAAGTGTGCAAAGCCCTCAGACATCGTTTTCTTCTTCTGTGGGATTCGGAAAAAATAAGGAAAAAAAAAAGAAAAGAAAAACACTCTTCGATTCTTGAATTCTTTCTTCTGTCTGCTGTTTCTGAGGCTGTCGTCTCTCTCTCTCTCTGTCTAACTTTCTCTCTCTCTCCTTTTCTATATCTCTTTGCTGTGAGAGTGCTGTTGTTGTTCTCTGCAAATCGCCTTCCTAAAAACAAAGTATTTTTTAAATTAAAAAGATGATGTCTTCTTCTTCTTCTTCTTCTTCTATATATGAAATATATGAATATTTAATTATTTATATATCTCTCTCTCTCTATCTTTCTTTCTCTCAGAAGAAAAAAAAAACGCACACACAAATAATGAGAAGGGAGAGAAGAGGTCGCTATATTTCTCCTACAACTCCTTTTTTCACTTAGATAATATATATATATATATATATATATTTTATGCTTTTTCTTTAATTTCTTCTTCAACTTGACAAAGAAAGTTAAAAAAGAGTTTCTTGATCCAGCTGAGGACAAAGATAACAGACCTGAATTATTAATCGCAATTTTTTGAAATGACGTGTTTGCCCCTTTCTGTGTTGGATTTCAGGAAAGAAACTTTATATGCCATGTAAATGGCGTGCAACTTTAGTATTTATGAAAATACGGGGACGGTATATCAAATTTTGAAGTTTTTTGTGGAAAAAGACAAGAGATGGAAAATTAGGGGACCAGATTTTTTTTATTTTTCCCTAACGGTTGCTTGGAAAATTTTACTCCTAAGTCGAATAAAATTACACACCAAGTATTAATTGATTAAAGTCATGAATTGACTTTATTACTCGAGGTAAGTGACAAATGACATAACAAATTAAATTATAAGCGTAATATGATTAATTGAGTGCCATCATTTAAATATATATATATATATATATATATGTTGATGTGACAATATTTTTATCAAAAGGAATTCGTATTTTTCAGGTCACTCGATCCGATTATATTGTGATCATTCATTTCAAATGTTGTCTATTTACTTGACGTGTTGTACCAAGTATAAATATTTAGGCCTACTCTATTTGTAAGGTTTATATTTCATTAGAATTTACTTAGCACTTTTGTCTCTAAGTTTTTCATATTTATTCAACATAATAGATGTTATATGAGAGTTGAAGGATTTTCGATTGGTTATTCTATAACGACTCTAATAATTCTATCGATGTTGCTATAGTTTTAGGATTTTTAATTTCTTAGACTATTCAACAGATCTAATCGACTCGAATAAACTTTGACTCTTGTGAAGAATCACTACAAATCCTACATGATATTTTATATATATATATATATACATGAATTAAGAGAACAAAATTGTATGTATATAATTTAGGAGACTACCGGACATGCTCTTTACGTATTGTATTTAAACAAAATTAATGTCTACAAAAATTTTAAAAAAAATCATGATATTATTAAGTGTCTATAGCAGACAACTAATTGTAATTAAACGTTCAAGAAAATGATTCTGAATGATGAATTACACTTAGTATCCAGTAGGAAGTGGATAGATGACATGATGAATAATAAAATAAATTTAGGTGTAGACGATAAATACATTAGAGTAAAAAGATGAAAATTTCTATATACATGTAGTTCTACTAATTAATTACTAATAAAAAAATAAAATAAAGTTCAACCTAAACTAGAAATAATTAACAAAATAATCGAAAATGATGCTACTATTTGTTTTTTCAAAACGCAAGAATTTGATTTAGAGCTCATTTATTTTTAATCAAAAAACTTATTTGGAAAGTTCAAACGGCAAAAGACGTCATGTTTTATTGTGGTCAATGCGGTAATCAATCAACTAAATAGGTCGTAATTGGCCACTAATAATTGCTGTAAACTATAAGCAATATAAAGAACAATGACTTAAGGACAAAGTCAATGTTTTATTAAGATATTATGAAGCCCTTTCCTAAGATTTATAATCATGTGGCGGTATTGCCCTTGCTCTTATAAACATGACACCAGCATAATGATTATGTTGTCTAATGTGTTATTCTCCCAACTCGAGCTGGCCTCCTCCATAAAACTACTAGATCTCATTCCATATAAACAGAATTGATGTTTTTAATTCCTTTTTATTCACTAAAATTTTATTTCACAAGAATAAATCTCTATACTATAGATATTATAATATAATATCAATTGTATTATTAGATTGGATGTGATGAAAAAAAAATGTAATTTAAATATTACAAAAGTCGTCCTTTGATATATATATATATATATATTTATATAGTTACCATCCTAAAAGGATCGAAACTTATGAACAAAGTTGAATTTATAAAATAAAATTATAATATTACTATCCAATATGGGTTAGGGCAAAAAATGATTAGAATGATCTTCAAAATAATTTAAATTATCAAACACGCTAGTGGATTTCTATTTTTTTATATGGGTTTAAGCTGGATCTAATCCGACTGTACTTTGACCGAATTTACACTACGAGACTCTAGAATATGTGACTAAATGTGAATGCGCTACATAGGATGAGCACTACTGGACGAATCAGTGGCAAACTATTAACACTTCAATCATTTATCATAAACGACCAAGTTAAATTAGCACCATTTAATTTTATGATGAGCTTTACAGAAAAATCTATTTCTACCTGCATACCTACTGTCCAAAATGTATTTAGCTATCCTGTCCAACATATACCCTCGACCTTACCTCTCTGAAAGTTGACCATTCAGTTTGACTCTTACCCAATTTACTGATTGATCTGTCGATCGATAAATCTATAAATTTATTGAAGTCAACTTCTTAATCCTATCTCATCATAAAAACGGTTTGAAATCTAAACTTCACCTCATAGATAGGATATATGGTCCAAGTGTATTATTACATGTTGCGACTCATACGGATCAAAATAAAGCAGCTTAAATCGGTTGAATAGTCACTATATCTAATTCAATCAGACCTCAAAAAAATTGAGCACACTCCATTCGTAACTTTGCAAAGTTACACTAAATAATATATGGTGGAAATGGCAAGCCCAACTGACGTCATTAATTAATATCCTAAATAAAAATTAAGCCCGCGTGTACATGCTTACACGTGTATACAAAATATGTGCACCTATTAATTAGTAAGACAAGATGTTTTAGAAAAACTTATTGACTGTATTATATGTGATCACATTAGTTGACAAATAACAACTCGAGGTGTTAAGAGCAGAGTAGCGTTTACCAATTCGAAATATCTGTGAGAAAAATAAATTTTAAAATATGGAAAAAAAACAAAGGAAAAAAGAAAAAGGGAGCTAAAAGAGTAGATAGAAAATTGAATGCTGGCTGATATTGAGATCAGGAGTGGATACTGGCACGTGGGAGTTTGGTACGTATGTGCGCGCCCTGAAAGAAACACGTAACTGATTTACCGTTCGGCGATGCCAAATTAATGAATACCTTTCAATCAAACCTTTCTCAAAGTCTTCATTTTAAGGGGATCTTTTTTTTGCTTCATCTTACAATTTGCAAGTTTTATTGCATAACATTTATAGTAATCAATCATTCGGTATAGTTTTCTTTAATTGGCTAACAATAAAATAAAATATGTTGTCCAAAAGTTGATGATGTATTAAGTACAATCACATCAAAAAAGATCTCCATGAGGATTAACTTGTCTCATTTTTTGTTTACTCTTAATTCTACTACTACTATAATAATAATAATAATAATAATAATAATAATAATAATGTCTAAATCTATTTGCAAATATAAAAAATTCCTAATTTCAGAATTTTTTATCTGATCGGCACGCATCATGAGAGATTTTGTTTTTACAAAAATAAAGTGTCTTAATAAGTAAGAGAGAAAGAATAGCTAGCTTATAAATTGATTGGAGGTCCTTGACTTCTCAAATTCGGGTAAAATTTTGGTACTATCAAATGCCCACAATTAAAGAATTTGACAAGAGATAAATAGCAGCCATTCCCATTGGATACCCAAAATGATGTGGCCTTAATTTCTGATTCATTTTATTTATCTAAGTTTGAAAATGTGATTTTTGATAACTTTTTCTTACTACACAAAATTTTAAACATCCAATTTAGTCACGTCAAAGGCAAATTTTCATCTTTCAAACCTAATTAACTCATTGGAAAAAAGAAAATATGATATAACATGGAAGCTATATTCTAAGAAATCTACACACCACAAGACTCCAACATGCATGACAGTCGATCTGAAGCCAAAGTAAATCTAGGAAAAATATGCTTTTGGCTAAATAAACAATACGTTCTTGTCAAAATTATTAAAATTTTTAGAGAGGCTACAATAAATTGATCATTAATCATTTAATTGGAAGGCCCATTATGAAAGTCAGATTGAAAGGGAAGTCTCTCATAAGAAATCCACAGAATATAAATCTCATATCATTCTGTTGCTACATCCAGACTGAAAATGACAATGAAAAACAATTTTTGTCTTATTGCAGCAAAGAAGAAAAAATAAATAAATATTAGGACTTTTCCGTGAGGGCAAAAAAAAAAGAAAAAGAAAAAGAAAACTGTCATCATATTGTACAACTGCCAAATTGAGTCATCTTGGAGTCGGTTCATAATTTGGGCCTACTTTAACATACATATGGCACATGATTGATGATTCGTTTCCTATCCTTTCTTTGAGCAAAAGAATGGCAGAAATGGAGCAATAAATATGGCACACAAAGTTGGAGATATGCACACAAATATTGAAATGGTGAAACTCATTAAAAATACAAAGATTGATGAAATCTTGTAGTTAATATTAAAGTTGGTTCTGTACTTAGTTTAATCTTTATTCTTTAAGTTAGTAAATTTGTGAATTGAATTTCAATTGATACCAGCAAGGAGTTTATATATATTAATTTGGATTGTAATTCCAACCGCTTCGATCCTAAAAATAATAGATATGTTAGGATAAAGTTGTAAATTGAGAAGACAATGTTAAAAAAGTAATATACCTCTCTCAAATGCAGTAAATGGCTTATCTATTGCGCTGCTATAATGACTTAGTTGATCCATATGGCTGCATCTAAACTTATATATACATCTATGTAATTTAGGATCCAACAATGTCAAGAATTCAAATCTTATTTACGAATCTTCTATTCTATCCTGGTGTCTGGATATGAATGTTGTATTTTGGTAATGCCACGTCATAAATGAAATTGATTGCACATAATAGATCAGTAATGTATTATGCTGTGAATATTTTTAAATATATTTTTTAATAAAAATAAATATAATATCTCAAAATTCGTGTTTTTTTAAATTCATTGTGGATTGACCATATTCAACTTACCCACAACCCAATTAATTATATCATTGGATCAACTACGCTTAAATGGCCAAATTAGGTCATAGCTCTCAATTACTGGCAAGGTTTTATAAATACTTTATATTTTGACAATTACAGACATACAGCTATTATATAGTCTTTCAATGTTTCACTTAAATCCTTATTTTTAAATACTGATTTTAATGTTGGAAAATTTTTATTGTGCAAATCACAGTGATCCTGAATATTTTATGGAAATTTCATGATACAAATTCAACTTATCCTAATCCTAACTTATCTCAATTCGATCCGTAACTATAAGACTATTTTTTTAAACTCATACCATATTTGAGATTTAAATTTAGTATTTAATTAGACTTAGCTCAAACTCAATTCAATTATAAATATCGTGGTCTCTAAGATCACCTCAAATAAACTCAAAAATTTAATTCTTGCCATTAGTTAACTCGAAATCATGTATCTTAATTAACAGCATAGAAATGTATTAATTAGTTGAGGCAGTAGGCTGAATAGTGAATATAAGCAAAGGAGGGGGGTGAAACTTGAAAGGGGGAAGAAGCTTTCCAACTGCAAAGCAGATTGATGGATGACAGACCAACCCTCTTCCATCTGTCGATATATTTTTGGGTGATCGTCACGTGAATCTCACCCCTTTCCTCTCACACGCTTCATTGGTCATTGGACCACTTCTCATCACACATTTGCTAACATTATTTCTATCATCATTCCACCCTACAAATTATCTCTAATCTTATCACTTTCCTCACGTGCCTAAGCCGGCTGCACACGTGCAATCAATTTTATTATCTTCGCACGCATATATATATATATATATATATATCATTGTAAAAGATTGTATAGATTTAAATGAAATTAATTAATTTTTTTTTTTAGTAATACTACTGGATTTTATGATATGTTGGATTAGTTCTGATATGAGCTGGGGAATTAATTTTCCTAATCAAAACCATAGGATCAACTTGAAATTGGTGTTTGGATCAAGTTTCTTTGATTTAGGGTCTTCAATTCAAGTACAAATTAAATATGGTTGGAAGTTTTTCAATGAAAATCTTCCGATGCTTCAATCATTTAAAAAAAATAAGTGTAAAATTAGAAAGCAAATACAATAAAAGAAAAAAAGGTAAAAATATGATTGTGTACAGATACAGTATGGTGATAAGAGTATTTATGGATGGTGCAACTTGTAAATGTATATGGTAATAAGAGTATTTATGGATGGTGCAACTTGAAATATATTTACAGTTGACCTGGCTTCATTTAGACAATTCATTTCTAAAAATTTAAGGAACACTTTTTTATCAATCATAAGCTGATTTAAGTCAAATACAACCGACTCAACTTCCGAAAGCCCCTGATATGAGGACGAACCAAAATATTTTATTTTTTGAGGCATATATATTTGAATTACCCGTGTGAAACTCCCAAGTTGTAGCCAGATTTTATATAATAAGTGCACATATTGTTGTATATAAAACAAAAGAACTATATGCATTTAGGTGCAAGTTAATCTACAGCTAGCCTTCAAATATTCAAGAGAATGTTCTCAGTGGATTCTTCATCCGCAATACTATATATGCCTAGTAATTATTTAATTAATGAGTTATCCAACCCAATTGACTTTATCTTTTTTTTTTAACTAATTATGTCTTTTGTATGATCCCACCGCGACCAAATACATTAAAATAATAATAATAATAATAACTATAAGAAATTCGCTGGACTAAAGCATGAAAGTTTGTAATAGAAGTGCAATTCTTCAATTTGTCTTATATTTAAACAAGATTATGCCTTTTTTTAAAAAAGAAAAAAAAGAAAAAAAAAGGTTTTGTTTTGGTATCATCATTTTCCAATAGCTATGTATTACATTAATTAGTACAAAGTGAAGTTTATACACATGACGTCGTATCAAATTTCTTTATTCAATATAATCTTTTATTGATAGGGACAATAGCATGTATGTACGTAAGAGATAAAATTACTTTTTGGAAAAATATAATTTCTTCTGATGTAATTGTTCTTAATCAATATTTCTGGTTCTCCTAGTTTATCGCCAGTTATATGAAAAAGAAAAAGAAAATATCGAGGGCGTCCAGCTGGTTCTATTTTTACCTTCATTCTCTATTTTAGTGTTTTCAATTCATTTTTATTTTCTGAATATTAATTTTCGTATAAAAAGGAAACAGTGATTGGATTAAGAGTGTAGAAATTTTGAGGAGAAAAGTGTATTGGAAATGATATTCTAAGGTAATAACATCAAATAATTTATAACATTTAAATATTATTATTTAATTTATTATGAATTTTGTTATCTTTTTTATACCATATCAATTTTTTTTATAGATATACGTGTACATACCAAGATTTCATTAAAATTCAAACTCTAACATCACACTTATATGTATGAGGACAATACAAATAGATCAATTGACCGCTTGACAATTTATATCAATATTTGTTATTAAAATTAGTATGGACCCTATTATCTTGAAAGGATAAAAAAAATTATTATTGAAATAGTTAGAAGATTATACAAGATAACAAAAGCAATATAAAAAGTAATGCAGGCTCTATTGTCCTGAGATGATACATAGAAAAAGAAATTATTATTTAATTAGTTAATTGATTTCAGTTAATAGATATTGTAGAAAATGATGGTTATAAATATGGGAATTAAAAACTTTCGCTGAAAATAAGATAAGCATTCATATATTCTATCTTTGGAGTAATATAAAATGCATTTTGAATAATCTATTCCACTTTATATTGTATCTCCTAGTTCAATTTTTATGAATACATGCCAAGTGTATCTAATTTTGAATCAACTATTTTTAAAGAATTATTTAATACACGTGTCA
>JACGDI010002003.1:526550-571863 GCA_014898725.1 Jacaranda copaia
GGACAATACCTCGAGGGGAGGCTGCCATGTGGTGACAGATCCATGCATCATCAAGTACAAAGACAAAATTTATGTGTTTTAGCTTGACTCAACCATATCTTTCATAAATCTAAAGACTCGACTGGAATCAAGATATTTCAAAGATTCATGGCACTCTTGCATTATATTTTCCTCTACACTATTTTGTTATTAATACATATGTATATCAAGATTTCATTAGAATTTAAATTTTAAATCTTACACTTATATACTTGAAGCAATTCTATTAGATAAACTGACCACTAGATAATTTTTCTCTACACATGACTCCTGGTTGCAAATTAGGGATACAAACAAATTGAGCTTGATGAATCAACTCGAAAAGTTTTTGAGCTCGAGCCAAGTTTGTATAGGTTTCGAAAGGAGCTTGAGCTAAACAAGTTTTACTCACAAGTTTGTGAGCCTATATTTTTAATATATTAATTTTAAAAATTTTTTATAAAATAATTTAACTTTTCGGACTCGAGCCTAAGTCTAAACTTGAGTTTATAGTTTGTTGATGAATTTGAACCTAATAAATCGAGCCGAGCCAAACTCGAGCTTGAAAAAATGGACAAAGCTCGACTTGGTTCAACTCATTTGCATCCCTATTGCAAACCAAAACCTCATTATAAACTTAGATAATGGGCCAAGTGTAGCCCAGTTTAAGAGGGCCTGGAATGAGGTTTGTTGGATTGGGCCAATTTTGTTAAGACAAACGGACAAATGCCCAATTTAGGCTCAACAAGATCTATTTGTTACATTAAGTCAAATTAAGGAAATATTTTCTGGGTAATGCTTATGTTGTAAGATCCTCCAAATCTTCCTTGTTGGATTCATCCAAGTCGGTTTTTATTGGAAAACTAGCCTCTTATACGTTCGTGGGTGTCCAACTGATACATAATTTTCTCCAAAATGGCATATATACATATATATATATATATATATATATAGAGAGAGAGAGAGAGTGTGTCTAATTTTACACATAACAAATTCAGCGAAATAGGATTCATTTTCCACTTTAGCAGTGGTAGCAAGTCTGCCTTGTCTTTCTGTTCCTCTGGGAACCCCCAAATGGCTATTCGAAAAACTGGGCCTATTCCATCTAATTGTCAATGATCCTCCTACCTATGGACTTGCCCAATAAATAATCCATTAGCCACCCCAAGATCAAAAAATGGGCCTCGGTCTGCTTGCCAACCAAGCCCACTGAGCCCCTGAACCTGAATTGAACAAAAGTCTGATGCCAAAGTAATTTTCCGAATTTCTTTATTTTCAAACCAACTTAATTTTTATGGACTTAATCTTCATATTTAACAATACCTAGGAGAAATCAAGACTCGTCTTTATTATCTATCCGCCAAAAGATAGAGCTGGAATTTGAATGAATTCAATAACTTTTTTCAACTTAAAAACCGAACGGTTGGTTGTCACTTGTCACCCAACTATAAGAACCTTATTCTTTCTCAAGCTATGGTTAATATTGTTGCAGTACATGGGTTTAGTCAAGATTTTAATTATAAGATAACGACACTAAAATTGCACTGCTGGCCCTCAATTATTAGAAAACAACAAGGCGGGCACATTAATTATCATTTTTATCTATTCTTGATGCACTTTTTCAGGATAAAATTTTCCGATAATGTATACCTAGGACTATCAATGGATCGTATTTTAATTCGAATTTGATTTGAATTCGACTTGAATATTAAAATTTTTATAAAATTAAAATATCCAATAGATCATGTCCAATTATATATATCCATAATCCAAAATAAGTGGATCAGATATGAAATTAAGCAATTCGATTTGTTATAGATCTAAATCAGAATTTTAATAATTTTTTATTAAATTAGTACTCTTATATATAATATTAATAAAGTTTTCAAAATAAAATCTATATATTATATGGATCCAATATGTATTTTAACGTTTATGTTATGCTATTAATATTGAATCTTTAACTTCAAAAATAGAGAGATACTAATAAAACATCAAATATAATAATGTATAATGGTTTACCTATGCATTAATATAATGTAAAATAGAGGTTTAGTATTCAATTATTTAATTTTTGAACTAATATACAATAAAAAAATTGTTAAAAATTCAAATATGACGTAAATTTATTTTATAAATATAATATTTTTATACAATCTAAAAGGAAAAAAAAGAAAGATAAATATTAAATTTGATCAAATATTGAGTATCCATCGGATTCAGATATATTACTGACTAACAAAAATCATATAGGTTATCGGGTTGAATTTAAATATAAATATTAATAATTAAATTCGAATTCGAATATAGCTTATTTAATCTAAATCAATCCGTTGACAGCACCATGTATACCAAAAAAATAATACATATTGTTTACATTTGATGATTAGGTTACACTGACTATTTAATATGGTCTAATACATTGTTTACTTTGTTTAATAATGAGCCCATGACTTACTCAAGGCCCGCCACTATTCTACACTATTCCTGCTTTTTGCTTGATGGAAAGTCACACCCTCAGGGGTGTGATCCAATAATCGATCACATATTATAGTTAAACACATTTATATCCTTTTATTTTTCATATCAAGTAAATATGGTATTATTTAAATAAAATAATTATACCCTCCTTTTAATCATTCAAATTATCTATCAATTTATTATCTCATCTATTAAAGTAAATGTGTCCTAACATGACTGAATTATCATATTTGACAACAAATTTAATTATTATTATATATATATATACATACACACACATAGTTTATAAAAAAAACTTTTTTAGAATTAAACTTAGTTTTAAACAATCTCAAATAAAATTGGAGCAATTATGTAAGTCCATGTTGAGCTGAAAGTGCCAATATGCACTGTAGGTAATTAATTTTTGTGGGTCATGGAAACAAAAGCGAAAGTCGGCTAATCCAATTTCTTTTGTTGAATATTTTACATCACTCATCTGCTGCCGACTGTCCAACTACTAAATCATCTCAATAAATTCTTTTAACTAATTACGGCGCACAATTTTCTCATGGATCAAAAAGTAAAAATAGGAAAATACATTTTTTTCAAGAAAAAAGAAAAATAATGTGTGTTGGAGTTGTTATTTCCATAAAAAATTGTATTTTATTTGGTGGGTCATGGACGTGGGAACATCTCTCTTCTTCATTGTCCTGTCCATTAACACAGGAGTGACGCGATCTAATTCAAATGTCCTCGAATTAGAGAAACGGTCCTCAAAATAGAGGCCAATTTTTACTTTTTTATTTTTACAGCATAAATCTATTGCATATAAATTATCAATAAACTAAATTATTAGCCTAACCTATGGTATTTCGTGACCTGCCACACGTAGAACCTTTTATTATGTTAAAATAGTCGATAAAAAAGGAAAATTAAAGTTACAGGTAGAACCAATAAAGAATATTGATTAGATGGCAAGTGAGATTTTAGGGCCCATTTGGTTTTGTTTTCTATTGATTATACCTTGAAATTTGTGCTATAAATGACAAGAAGTGAAAGAAACAGTGCAAAACCGCGTGGAGCGAATGAGACGGGCGTTGGAGCACCCATCGGCGCGCGTTGGTAGGATGCCATGTGCTAGAGCGCGAGGAAGGCTATGCTTGGGCGCGGAAACTAGGCAGGATGCTCACGATGTGCACTTAGGCGCAAAGGAGGTTGCGCCTAGGCACAACACACACTATAACTGTGCGCTCAACCGGGTCTATAGCACATTGGAATGTTGCGCCAAGGAGCAAGTTCCACGGGCCCTAGCGTGACGTGTTTTGGCAGCAAACAATTTACATGCATCGGGGCAAAAGCCTTGTGCGCCTCGGCGCAGTGCACAAGCCCATGGGCCATTTTATGATTTTCTTTCAGGTTGATCAGTGACGAACCCTAGACAATAGATTTTATATTGTTTTAGAGATAGCATCTCATAATAGAGTTTAGAATGAGGCTTTGGGTATTCTCATGAGATTTATAGGACTTAAATTGTTCTTGGCACTTTGATTTGGAATATTCATTTCTTAGTAGGTAGATTAGGCACATTATTGAATTATGTTAAATCTTATTGTCTCTCTTATTGAATTACTTTACTCTTATTTCTTAATTTTACTATTTGATCTTTTTAGGTTTCAACAAATTGGTATCAAGAGCCAAGATTAATCGAATGTTAGCTATGAAGTACAAGCTAAAGAAATTCAATGGGAAAAACGACTTTGGGTTGTGGATAATGAAGGTGCACGCCATCCTGTGTTAATAAGGTTTACAAAGAGTATTAAAGGGTAGAGATTTCTTGCCAAAGATATTGTCAGATGAGGACCATGATGAATTTATGGTGAAGGCTTATGGTACTCTGGTGTTATTGCTAGCAAATAAGAGAAGTCACCACAGAAAGTACACCAACAGGATTGTGACCAAAGCTGTAAAGTCTCTATATAATGAAGTCCTTCACAAATCAGTTGTATTTGAAACAAAAGTTATACACATGGAGGATGAAGGAAGGTACATCTACTACTCAACACATTAATTATTTCAATAAGATGATTTTGGATCTCGCTAGTATAAATGTACAAATTGAAAATGAAGATCAAACTTTAAATCTTTTATGTTCTCTGCCTAAATTTTTTGAGCACTTGGTTACTACTTTGTTGTATAGGAGATGTACAATTTCAATTGAGAATGTGTAAGTTTCATTGAATTCAAATGAATTAAAAAAACATGTCCTAGGTAGTGACGATAGTGAAAGTGGAGAAGAATTAGTTGCGAAGGGGAGATTGAAAGAAAATGAAAAGAATAGAGGCCAATCTAAGTTCTGAACCAAGCCTAGAACAAACAATAAATGTTTTAGGTGGAGAGAAAGGGGCACGTGAAACGAAATTGTTCAAAATGTGAAAAGGCGAAGGATTCAAGTGAATCTTCTAATCAGAAATGGGATAATGTTGCAGGAGTCATTGAGGATGAGTTTGATAGTTAGCTTGTTCTCAACATTACTGAGAGCCTTCTGAGTTTGAAATGGATTTTAGATAGTGGTTGTTCCTACGATATGTGCCCATGAGAGGATTAGTTTACCACTTATCAAAAATACAACGGTGGTAAAGTGCTCATGGGAAACAATGCTTCTTGTAGAGTTGTAGGGATTGGCACAGTAAGTATCAGAATGCATAATGGTATTATGAGGACCCTGACATATGTGCTTCATATTCCTAATTTGAAGAAAAATTTAATTTCATTAAGTACTTTAGATAAGAATGGTTATGAACATAGAGCTTGATATAAAGTTTTGTGGATTTCTAAAGGTGCAATACTAATCATGAAGGGGGACAAGAAGAATGGTCTTTACATATTGCAGGGTAGTACAGTTTTGGGTGCTGCAGTAGTTTTTTTTATCAATTAATGATACTATGAGATTATGACACATGCAGCTTGGGCATATAAGATATGAGGATGTCAAAATTGAGCAGACGGGATTTACTTTGTGGAGAGAAGACTAGGGAGCTAGATTTTTGTAAGCAATGTGTTCTTAGCAAGTAGCATAGGGTAAAGTTTAGCACCACAGTTCACAAGACCAAGGGCACCTTGGATTATATTCATTCAGATCTTTGGGGACCTTCTTAGATTTTTTTAAAAAGAGGTGCTAGGTGTATGCTGACATTCATTAACGACATCTCACAAAGAGTATGGGTGTACATGTTGAAATATAAGGATGAGGTATTTGTCAACTTCAAGCAATTGAAGACTTTGATTGAGAAACAAATAGGAAAAATGATCGAGCACTTGAGGACTGATAATGGATTTGAGTTCTACAATAAGGAATTTCAGGAATTTTGCAATAAGAAAAGAATTGTGAGGTATCACACAGTTGTACATACACCAAAGTAAAATGGAGTTGCAGAATGAATGAATAGGACTATTTTCGAGAGAGCTAAAGTGCTCTATAATGCCAGATTGTCCAAGAATTTTTGGTAGAATCAATTAATACTATTTTTTATTTAGTGAATAGGTCACCATCGACTATTTTAGACTGCAAGACACCAGTGAAAGTTTGGTTTGGGTCTCTTGCTGATTATTCAAATTTGTGAGTATTTGAGTGTCTAGCCTATGTTCATGTTTGCGATGGGCAACTTGAGTCAAGGGCTAGGAAATGCATATTCCTATGCAATGCAAATGGAGTTCAGAATTATTGTTTGTAGTGTAATGATGACAAGGGCTCCAAGATGATTATCAGTAGGGATGTGACATTCAATGAGCCTCTTATAGTGAAAAAGGTGAAATAGGTGAAAGTAGTCAATAGGGCATCAACAAAAATGTGGAGTTTGAAATTGATACTCCGCAAGTTTTAAAAGGGAAACAGAAGCTAATAGATGAAACTGGTGAAAGCTCATTATCACATAATCAGCAACAACAAAATAATTCACTACAGAACTATTGTTTAGCTCACAATAGATAGATGAGGTAGATCAAACAACCACAGCGGCTTGCATATTTGGATCTAGTTGCTTATGCTTTGAGTTCAGCTGAGGAGTTTGTAGGTGATGTTCCAACCACATATAACGAGGCCTTGTCCAAATTCTAATAAATGGGTAGTAGCTATGAGTGAAGAGATGGAGTTTCTACACAAATAGCACGTAGAAGCTAGTCGATGTACTTAAACAGCAGAAAATTGTAGGTTGCTAATGGATCTACAAGAGAAAAGAAGGGATTCTCAAGATTGAGGATACGAGAGATAAGGCGTGATTAGTTGTTAAAGGTTTTACCCAAAGAAAATGAGTCAACTTTCATGAGGTGTTCTTTTCAGTTGTAAAGTATACTTCCATTCATGTATTACTTTCCATGGTAGCTTTGTTTGATATGGAGCTTGAGCAAATGAATGTGAAAATAGCATTTCTGCATGGTGAGTTGGAGGAACAAATTTATATGAGTCAATTAGAGGGATTTGTTGTTTCTGAAAAAGAAAATCAAGCATGTCATTTGAAGAGGTTTTTATATGGCTTGAAGTAGTCTCCTAGGCAGTGGTATTAAAGGTTTGATGCTTTTATTACTAAGATAGGATATGCTAGAAACATTTATAATTGTTGTGTATATAATAAAAAATATAGTGATGGCCTTCTCATATATTTGTTGCTATATGTTGATGATATGTTGATTGCCTCTAGAAACATATTTGAGATCAATGTTTTAAAGGCTCAGTTGAGTGATGTATTTGAAAAAAAGGATTTAGCCAATGCGAAGAAGATTTTGGGCATGGAGATCGTCTAGGATAAATACTCTGGGTTGTTGTACTTATCTCCACAAAATTATATTGAGAAAGTACTTAAGCTTTTTGGGATAGATAAGTCTAAGTTAGTTAGTACGCCACTTGTAACTCATTTCAGGCTCTCATCAAATCTATCATTGAGTACTGAGGAGAAAGTAGAGCACATGTCAAATGTTCCATATGCTAGTGTAGTTGGTAATTTGATATACGCCATGGTGTGCACTAGGCCAGATATTTCACCTGTAGCTAGTGTTGTTAGAAAGTACATGAACAAGCTGGGAAAGACTCATTAGCAGATAGTGAAATGGATTATAAGATAATTGAGAGGCTCTGCAGATAAATGTTTGAAGTATATATAATTGAATTCTACTGCTAGAATTGTTGGCTATGTGGATGTAGATTATGCCGGAGACTTGGATAATAGAAGGTCTATAACAGGCTGTGTATTTTATGTTTCGAGTTGTATAGTTAGTTGGAATGTAGCTTTGCAGTCACCAATTGCATTATTCACAACAGAAACTGAGTACATGGCTTTTGCTGAAGGCTTGAAGGTAGAGGTGTAAATGAGTCGAGTTTGACAAAAGTTGTAGGCTCGAGCCTAGTTTTTTGAGATCGAGCTTGATGATCTTAATTTTAAGGACTCGAGCTCAAGCCGACTCACCAGAAAATTTTAAATTAAATAAAAATATTAAATAATTAATATATCATAATTATTTAATAATAATTAATAAAATAATTTAAATTATAATTATAAATAAAGTATATATTAAAGTATAATATATATTATAATAATTACTATAATGATTTAAATTATTATATACTATAATTATTGATAAAATATTAAATTATTAATATATTATAATTATTTAATCATATATAATAAATATTTAAAATTACAAAAAGAAAGTAAATTATTAATATATATTAATTATTTATTTAATATATAAAAAATATTTAAAAATAAAAAAAAGCTTATGAGTTTTTGAACAATCATGAATGAGGTCGAGTTTGGTTCATATAAATGCTCGAGCTCGAGCTCAACTCGAGTCGGCTCATGAAGCTCATGAGCTGGCTCGACTCATCTATTATCCCTACATGAAGGAAGGCTTTTGGCTAAAGGGGCTAATTGATGATATGAGTATAAATTTTGATATTACTACTGTGATACTCAAAGTGTCATAAGCATGTCAAAGAATCTAGCATTTCATGAGAAAACAAAGCACATTAACGTGAGATATCACTTTGTCTGAGATATAGTGTCTCAAAATGTTATTTTGGTTGACAAGGTTGGGACTAAGAATAAGATATGTTGACTAAGATTGTTCCAAGAAACAAAGAAGATAGATGGAGAATTTCAAATCAAGGTGGAGAATTGTTGATTATGTCTTGAAATTTAAGTTACAAATGGCAAAAAATACAAAGAAACGATGTGAAACAACATGGAGCGAATAAGATGGGCATTGGAGCATGCCCAGTGTGCGTTAGTAAGATACCATGCAACAGGGCATAAGGAAGGCCTCGCCTAGGTGCGGAAACTAGATAGGATGCTTGCAACGTGAACACGGGCGCAAAGAAGGCTACGCTAGGGTGCAAGTTCTGCACGCTTGGCATGGCGTGTTCTAACAACAAACAAGACATGCGCGCCGGGCACAAGTCTTGCACACCTCGGCGCGGCGTGCATGCCCATGGGCCTTTTTGTAGTTTTCTTTGTGTATTTAAACCCCATTTTTTTCAGGTTGATAAGTGATAAACCATAGATGATAGATTCTATATTGCTTTAGAGATAGTATCTCAAAACGGAATTTAGAACGAGAGTGTTAGATGTTCTCGTAAAATTCATGAGACTTAAATTGTACTTGGCATTTTGATTTCGAATGAATCAATTTATTTCTTTGTCGAGTGAATTAGACACATTGTCAAACCATGTTAAATTTTGTTGTCTCTTTTATTGAATTACTTTGCTTTTATTTCTCAATTTTAGTATTTGGTCTTTTTGGGTTTTGATATTTTCATTTTTATTTTTAATTTTTATTATTTTTAAAATTTAAAAAAATAGTTAATGAAAAAAAGTTGAAATGAATTTGTATTTGGATGATTGTTAAAAAAATAATTATCATGTTGGATTTAGTATGCTGTAAGTGAAGAGAGATAATAATAATGGTAATAAAGAAGAATATATAAGTTATTAAAAGAAGATATATAAGTTATTGGATAATATGTTTTGAAAATAAAAATAAGAATATATTGAGTGAAAATATATATAAAGTGATATATTTTAATTTTTAAATAGTAAAAAATATGAAAATGGTAAAAATAAACCAAACAGGATTCAAAGTTTGTTACTCACTCTTTGTTTTCCATCATTTGTTTTAATTTGTATTTTTCGTACATATATGCTTAATAAATATGATTCATAGTTAAGTGATCGCTTTGAAAAATAATTTAACACATTTGAGGTGTATTTGTTAAAACAAGAAAAGGAAAAAATCAAACACTAATTTGACGAGGAAATTCAAGAATATTTTTGAAAATCAAGTAATCCCTAAAGCTTCTAAGATATATTCCTTTTTTCAACAACTCAGTTTAATTTGAACTGACTTAATTCATATTTTAAGTTATATGATGCGTTATATGTTTGAACCACTGTTTAAAATATCGTATCGGACTGGCCGGTCGGACCTGTCGAACCGTCAACCGGCTAGTGAATCGGTCTGGTTTTCACAAAAAATTGAAAAAATAAAAAAAAAGTCATATTTTATAAAAACCGTACAAATCAACTAGTCGGACTGTTGAACTATTCACAGTTGAATTGAATCGGACTGATTTTTTTATTTAATTTTTAATAAAATCATTTTTTAAATTTTTTTTTGGGTTTAAATACAAAGTTTGAAAGTTAAGATACACTTCACAAGTTATCTAAAAGTAAAAAATAAACCTTAATGTAGAGTTTAGAATTTTGAATTAACTTACACACTCTCAAATTTAAACTTTAGGCTTGATATATTTAAATTATTGCAATTATTTATAATATGAATTGTGAAATTTGGATTGTAATATTAGAAAATATCCTTTAAGCTCTTTATGTTTATATTTTAGTATTTTATTAATTTTTAAGTAATATATAATATAAGTATATATTTCATAATTATAACGTAACGGTTCAACTACGGTTCAACCGACGGTTGAACCAGTGAACCATGAATTGGTAAATTTTTTAGTTCAATGAACGGTTCGATTTTTTGAACACTGGTTTGAACTTGAATAATGAAAATTAGATCAAGTAAGTTATGATCCATGCATGAACTTAATATATATATATATACACACACAAACATGTAAGAGTATAGTCATATTTACAATATTTATTTTTCTCTCAATATTTTTTTTTTTATAAATCTGCAAACAGATAGAAATAACAATGGAATTGATTTGAATGGATTTAGCTCAACTCGTACTCCACCCTGCAAGACCCCGTTCTAACCCACACCCCGTGCTAGCCTAGCCTGCCTCGTCATATTGGGATGGTGGGTTAAACCTACCCAGCCAAAAAGAATAAAAAAATTAAAATTCATTATGTTGTAATAATCTAATCTAGTTACTAATTTGAGTTAGTGATTTAAATACAATATAATCTATGTCAAATACATTTTAAATAACTTCAAACCAAACAAGGTAGGAATACAGAACAAATAAATTTTACCTAATATTGTTCAAATACATTAAATGAAAATAATAAACTAAATTAACCGATCCAACATTTTTCAACATCCTCTTTTTGCTAAACTATCAAATGTGAACAAGTGCCTAAACAAATAAATTTGGAATATTATTCTAAATTCAAAAAATATAAAATAAAGTATATATAAAATATATTTATTATTATTGTATGTACATTTTATTGGGGTGGGTTTGGGATGGATTAGGTAAAACTTATCACTATGAATCCTTTACTCGATTCTGTGTTTCATTTCCTATTCTAATTTGATGTATATATGCCAAGTATATCTAATTTTTAATTAATTATTTTTATAATAAAATATTTAATACATATATTATATAAACATGCAGTGAAATATATGATGAAATATAATTTGAAATAAAGGATCTAAACTGAAAACCTATATAGTCGGCCCCAACTCGTTCACCCCATACCAAAGCCGTCCAAACATGTGCTATTTGGGACGGAATGAGTTCAAGTTCGAATTTTGACTTGTCTTATTGCCATTCCCAAATATAAAGTTGAGTATAAAAGAATTTTCGTTAGGAGAAATCCAACATCATTAATCTCGTGTCTGCTTTCTTAACTATTCAATTTTGATCAATCAAATCTCAATATTTGATTTGTTTGACTCAACTCAACTTTCTTATTAAAAGGAAAATTTTTTCAAGCTCGCATCATAATTAAAATAAAAAATTGATTTACACTATCAATAGACAAAAAGTAGGTTTTTGCTCATGATGATATTGGGGCCTTTTTTTTTTTTTTATTAAAACTGTTTAAATCAATCAAGTATAAAAATACAAACCATACAAAATAAATTGTGCCAGTATTTATCAAAAGTTTTAAACCTTCAACGTTATCCCTCATTAGGGAGTGGCAGCTAGTAAAGTGCCTTTGCCTTTGCCTTTGCGTTAGTAAGAGGGAATATATATATATATGAGAAAATGTTACGAAAGAGTTTAAATGACCCAATAATAGTGTGAATGCTATTCATCGGGACAAAAACGCAGCTATAGGTTATTTCACCTTTTAGGACACTTGTCAGAACGTAAGAGCATCGCATGTAAATCTGAGAAGATCACAGGGTCACCTGGTACTCAGTTTGGCTTCTTGAAAAGACCCCTAATCGAAAAAAAATCCGAAAAATTAAAAAAAAAATTGTACTTTCAAAAAAGAAAATGTAAAATAAAGAGGGATGTGTTGGGCTTTCTTGGCCTCAGCTAAATCAGGCCAATAAAATCTACCGACTCCCTTCTCTTTTTCAGGCTAAAAAAAGAAAAGAATAAAAGATGCAACAGTACGGAAGGCAAAAACCGGCCTGAGTTTGATGACGCTTTGTCAATGGGAAAGGTTAGAAGTTATGGGCTTTGACATTTAGTGGACTGATGGTGGAAAAATGGGGCCAAAGGAAAAGGGTCCCACGTCAGAGAAATACACAAAATCTTGAAACTGACCCATCATTTGGACTATTTTCAATTTTTGAACAAAAGGTATTATTAATTTTTACATCATCCCTCTTGTTTAGAAAAAAAATTGAAGGTCTACATCTTTCGGCTTATGTTTGCTTAGAATTCAAGTAGTAGTTGTCCACTTTTGTTCTTTCTTTCAACTAGAATGTTCTTCTAGTTTCAGTTGAGGAGAAAATGGGCCCTGAGTGATTTGATGTGTTTGTATTGCTCTTCGTTCTTGTGCGGGTTGATTTGTCAGGTGTAGTGAGTGATATGTGGGGAAATGGAATATCTTTTGTGTCAGCTCTTCTAGTTCTTGTTGGTGACTATGCTTTCATTTGGTAAATTTGATGCCTTGTCTGATTTGGGGTTCATCAGATTCCTTGAAATTGTGCAGATTATTCGTCTGTTTGGGGTAAAGCTTCTGAGGGATGATTTACTCTCTTTGACTTTTATTCCTTTACCAGTTTCTTTTCTTTTTTTGGTTCTTGCCGTTGTGGACAAAGTTTTTCTTATCCACATATCTGATAGAGCCCATAAATCTTCAAGAATCAAGCTTTTCATTTTGATGGTTTAATTTGTTAATAGTTTTTGAACTTAGATTATGGAGTTGCTCGATGATTGAATGTCCTGAAAGCTTGACTCTTTACTTATGTTTCTTGATGGATTATATTCATATTTGATTGGTTTCAAGTAAACTGGGGGCCCTTCTGGAAATTAGGAGTAGAGGTAGTTGATGCATGGTTTTTGGAATTAATGTCACAGTTAATCAAATTGTTTCCCATCATAGCAGAAAAGAATTTGGCTTGAGTTAGATTGATTGTTTGAATCTTGGTTCCTTTGCTTTGGTTCTTCTGAATTTCATATCTGTTAGAAAGATGGATGAAAAATAGCTGAACAACAAGAATTGTATTTCCCACTGAACTTCATTATAAATTTCAAGATATTGATTGTAAGATCTCCACTAGTTTTCCTTTAGAGATTTTCCTGATTGCTTGACCATTTTCGTGTGGTAGCTCTCATCCATATTGATACTCCGCCTGCGGGATACAAAGGCCAACCCAGAAGTGAATAGCAATTTGCATTATGGGTTGGTTAACCAAGATTCTCAAAGGTCCCAGCCACAAAATCTCAAAAGGGCAATATCATGGGAAATATGAAGATAATATAATTTGGGAAGAACCTCCTACTTCAGTGGTAATCATCCCTCTGCAAGTCATTGATCACCACTGATTTGTCTTTATGAGATTTTCACATAATCTGATTGTGACACTGTCTTTAATATAGGATCAACGGTCGGATTTTGACAAAGAAGAACTTGATCGAGCAATTGCACTTTCCATTGCTGAAGAAGATGAGAAAGGGAAAAAAGTAGTAGGTAAGTCAAGGGGCTGCAAGATTTTGTCGCTGACGATTCATACACAATGGTAGATTCTTTCAACTTCTTGGTTCCTTTGTCTTTGGGCTTCTCTGATATTTTTTGCTATGGGAATATGAACAAAGTAGACAAGAACTCATGAAAACTGTGATGTAGTTTTTATTAGCTCTAGGATGTCTGTACAATATGATGTATTGGAATGATGAAGGCACCAATTGTTTGAAATTTTCTTAAGGATTGGGTAAAGGAGAGATTGATAATTTATTCAAATTCCTGCTTATGATCAGATAATGACTCACAGTTGGAAGAAGATGAACAACTTGCCAAGGCTCTTCAAGAAAGTTGGAATGTGGAATCTCCACCTCAATCGCCTCCACCTCGATCACCTCCACCTCAATCACCTCCTCTTCGATCGTCGCCACCTCGATCGTCTCCACCTCGATCATCTCCACCTCGATTGCCTCCACCTCGATATGATTATGGAAGTTTCTTGCCACCTTATCCATTCTTTTACCCTTCAGGGTACAGGTAATAGATCTCCTTGTGAGCAATTCTATTTTTAGCTCTCTTTCTGTTTCATGTAAAGTATAGTGATTTCAAATATACCAATCAAATGTCTATTCCAGAAATTTGTTAATCTATCAGATGGATTGATGAAAACATATTCCTCAGGGGTCAGGTAGCTGCCATAGCCGAAGGATGATCTGCTAGATGCAGTTAAATGATGAACTTGGCAATAGATATATCACTCTTACTCTTTTCAATCCATGTATGATATAATAGTTGTCTTATACAAATATGATAGGTGTGAAAGCCCTCAAGCGCACAATGTCACTAGTTCATCCTATATATCTCTACTTATTCGTTATCGAAGTATATATTCAAAGTCTTTTACCTGCTATGTACAATTGATCAGAACTTCACCTGCACTATTAGAGTTTGCCGGCCTTGATCATCTTCTTTGCCACTAGTATCTTGTCAAAGATCCTCTGATAGCACAGAAACTAATGTAATTTAACAATAAGATGCTGGACATCCTGTGAGTAGTCAATCACAAGGAGAGGTGTTTCAGTAAGAGGGTTAAGTGATTTGTGGTTTACTTAATTACTGATAGATGATTAGTGCAGAATCAATAGACAAGGACTTGGACATTCAGATAGATCTCATGTGAGAGTTGTCTTAAACTTTTATATGGGTATTAGCTCCCATATAGTAGAGGTATTGATTCTGTGGAAGATTAAGCACTTATAATAAAGAATAATCTGAATAGCACAATTATCAGATAATTTCACATCTACTTTACGGATATCAGTCAAATGAAATAAGTATCAGCCTTATTTGGATGAGTGCAATGATTCATGAGACTAAGAAATCGTGCCCTTTTCTATATCTCCTGAACCTTACATAGTTTTCTTTATAGAATCTGTGCTGGATGCAATAGTGAAATTGGCCATGGAAGATATTTGAGTTGCATGGGAGCTGTTTGGCATCCGGAATGCTTTCGTTGTCATGCTTGCGGTCAGCCAATTTCTGATTTTGAGGTGTTGAACTGATCCTCAAGTGCTAGCCTTCTTATCTGATTTTGATTCTGGGAATCTCTGGATGCTTCCTTGATATTACTTCTTTATGATCCTTAAGTAGCCCAGTTATCTTATAAACTGACTTCTTTAATTCTGTCTCAGTTTTCCATGTCAGACAATCGCCCTTACCATAAATCTTGCTATAAGGACTTGCATCACCCCAAATGTGATGTTTGCAAAAATTTTGTGAGTATCTAACGTCCATCATACAACACTACACTGGATAACAAGATATTTCTCAGATTCGCTTATCTGATTTCTGCAAATTGGTTTGTTCACCTACAAATACAATACTAACCACATGGTAGCTGTGGCGTTTTCTCATTTTCCATTCATATAGATTCCCACGAATCCTGCTGGACTGATTGAGTACAGAGCACATCCTTTCTGGCATCAAAAATACTGCCCTGCACACGAGAATGATGGAACGCCTCGCTGTTGCAGCTGTGAAAGAATGGAGGTGAGCAGAAAAAATACTCCCAGTCCTAAATGGAAAGAAGACCCCAAAGAATGAAGAAATCTATCAATACTATATCTTTCAACATGAAACAATAGAGCCTACTATCATTTACCTAACTTCATGTGGTGGATTAATGTGAAACTCACTGATCAATGCAGCCTGTAGATGCCCGATTTTTAATTCTTGACGATGGAAGGAAGCTGTGTCTGGAGTGTTTGGACTCTTCGATAATGGATACCCACGAGTGCCAACCTCTTTACCTTGAAATACAAGAATTTTATGAAGGCTTAAACATGAAGGTGGAGCAGCAAATCCCACTGCTCTTGGTTGAGAGACAGGCACTAAATGAAGCCATGGAAGGAGAGAAAAATGTAAACTCTATGCTTCATAAACAATATAATATTTGCTATGTTCTATATGTAAAACCTTGCTGATTTTTTAATATTAATTCTGTTGTTGCCAGGGTCATCACCACATGCCAGAGACCAGAGGACTTTGCCTGTCAGAAGAGCAAACAATTAGCACGGTATGAGTACTATCTTCCAAGAGCATTAAAAACATTGTCTAAAAACAAGATATGTTGATAATCTTATCTACTACCAAAATTCCAGATATTGAGACGACCAAGAATAGGAGGATATAGGATTATAGACATGTTCACCGAGCCTTATAGGTTGGTCCGCCATTGTGAAGTAACAGCAATTCTTATTTTATATGGTTTGCCCAGGTACAAGTTGTCAACTACTTGTGGATATTCTAGATTTTTTGCACCCCTATGCTTACAATAAACAACCTCTTCTCGATTTAGGTTATTGACTGGGTCCATCTTGGCTCACGAAATGATGCATGCCTGGTTACGACTTAAAGGTAAATTCCCACTAGTTTCATTATTTTCCCTCAAGCTCCTCTTGCTGCAATATCCCTGAATCCAGTTATCAACTGAGTTTCTTTTCAGGTTACCCAAATCTAAGTCCGGACGTCGAAGAAGGTATCTGCCAAGTGCTAGCTCATATGTGGTTGGATTCTGAAATAATTGCTGGTTCTGGTAGTAATGTGGCTTCTACTTCTTCATCGTCGTCGTCATCGTTGTCGTCATCATCATCTTCTTCTTCTGCCTCCTTGTCTTCTTCCTCAACGCCATCATCATCAAAGAAGGGAAAAAGGTCTGAGTTTGAGAAAAAACTTGGTGAGTTTTTCAAACATCAGATAGAATCAGACACTTCTGCAGCATATGGAGATGGCTTTAGGGAAGGAAATAAGGCAGTGCTCAAGTATGGCCTAAAGAGGACGCTTGATCACATAAGACTCACTGGAAGCTTTCCATGTTAACTTGATTGCTGGTTTGCTCTGGGAATTCTTGCTCCATATTTGTATATGCTGGCTATGGCTGCATAGGATCAAATGATCAGAAAACTTTTGACTTATAAGCAAGACAAGAATACAAACTGAGGTTAAGGAAATAGAAAAAATAAGTGATGCCATTTACAATGTAATATTTTGACTTTGAGCGCCACATGTACTGTGTCAAAGAACGTGTTCATAAATAGGAGGAAAAATGGGTATGATAATCATACACAAAGTTGTTTTTCTTCAAAATGCCATCCTTGATATTTAAACTGACTTCTGTTCTGAGAAAAAATATAAAAGAAAACCAAATGTTGTTCCATCTTTTTGTGGTCCAAGAATCTGAAATTGTCTGAAAAACTAGAAATGGATGCTGAATCAGGCATCTATCTTCAGTTGTCTCTTCTTTTGATCTTTAATGTGGGGGACAAAATTGATGGGGAATTATTGTCATTTCCACTTGCAAGATCTTACAATGTATAATTCAGAAGCAAAGGCAAGTTCTTGGCGGCTGAACTTGGCTGTCTAGAATATTTCCAATGACAGTAGCAGTAAAGGGAACCCCTGTAGAATAATAGGAAGTGATGGCAGTTTGTTGAGTTGTTACCATGTTCCAATTACATAACTGTCTCGGTAGTACTAAATCAACTAATATGCACTCATCGGACAGACAAGACAAGGATAGCGTAAGCAAACCTGGGGGCAAAGCCTCTAAAATTTTCAATAAAGAATCCGAAGATATGCATGAAGCCAGCAACCCATTTTTGGCTTTTATATGAACCTTTAGTTAGACATTTTCAGAAGCATATATGATTTATAGGCCTAAATATCTTAAAATCTAACCTCAAACAAAATGGCAATCTGTCTTAAAACCTTTCTGATAATGTCTTCTCTTTTTCTCATCTTTGCAGCCTCCCATGTTGCTGCTCAATCCCCCAATAATACTGCAGAAACCGATTTCACACGGACAGAAGACTCTCTTACAACCTGTGAAACATATGTTACATATTATGTAAGATCACCTTACTCAGATCTTGGAACTATATCTGACCTGTTTGGAATCAGCAGATTGGATATAGCAACAGCCACTAATCTGCCATCAGAGGATGCTCCTCTGGTCCCTAATCAGCTGTTACTAGTCCCAATCCAATGCAATAGCAACGGTTCACATTTTTTCTGCAACATCACTTATCAGATCAAGCAGGGAGATAGCTTCTATTCAGTTTCAATCAAGCCTTTCCAGAATCTTACCAACTATCATGTGGTCGAAGAAATGAACCCCACGTTAAGTCCAAACAACTTGACTATTGGGGTGGAAGTGGTCTTTCCTTTGCTCTGCAAGTGCCCAAGAAAACCGCACACAGAAAAAGGAATCCAATACCTTATTACTTATGTATGGCAGCCAGATGATGATTTGTTTTCTGTGAGTAATATGTTTCGAGCATCAGCATCAGATATAGTGATAGAGAACAACAACAGAAATTTCAGTGCTGCAATACGCCTTCCAGTTTTGATACCAGTAAAGTCACCTGTTATTCTGCAAAACTTTTCTTCTCCAGCTGCCCATATTAAATCCAAGCACCACTTCATCCTTGTAGCAGTTTTAATCATTATTATGACTTTTTTGGTCATTTCCTCTGGCCTAGCAGTATATTTCCACCTCTTGTACAAGAAAAACAGAATCTTGGCCAGAAATAGTTCTTCTTTAGAAATTTCTGATCTTATTCCTACCCACAAAGCCTCCAAATATGAGTTCTTTGAGCCTAAAACCATTCAGGATAAGCTACTTCCTGGTGTATCCGGTTATCTTGGCAAGCCAGTAATGTATGATCTACATGTGATTATGAAGGCAACTATGAACTTTAGTGAAATGCATAGAATTGGCGGATCAGTCTACAAGGCAATTATTGATGATCATGTTTTTGCAGTAAAGAAAACAAGAGATGCAGCTGAGGAAGTCCAAATATTACAGAGAGTGAACCATACAAATTTAGTGAAGTTAATGGGAGTCTCCTCAGACAATGATGGGAACTTCTTCATAGTCTATGAATATGTTGAGAAGGGATCCTTGGATAAATGGTTGTTCCCAAAAGCATCTTCTTCTTCATCCACAGTTGAATCCCTCAGTTGGAACCAGAGGTTATTTATAGCTCTAGATGTTGCCAACGGCCTCCAATACATGCATGAGCATGCTCAACCAAGCGTCATCCACAAGGATATCAGAACAAGCAACATACTTATTGATTCTAATTTTAAAGCCAAGATTTCAAATTTCTCTGCAGCAAGACCAGCTACTTGCCTTATGATGCTAAGTGTTGATGTGTTTTCCTTTGGAGTTGTACTCTTGGAGCTACTTTCAGGGAAGAAGGTTATGGAGACAAAAGATAATGGAGAAGTTGTGATGTTATGGAAAGAAATAAAGGAAATCTTGGAAGTTGAAGATGGAAGGAAAGAGAGACTAAGAAGGTGGATGGATCCACATTTGAAGAACTGTTACGCCATTCATGATGCTCTAAGCTTGGCAACCTTGGCGAGAGCATGTACATCAGACAAGTTCTTGGAGAGACCAAAAATGGAAGAAATTGTCTTCAACCTCTGTGTCCTAACTCAATCATCTCCCCAGATGTATGAAAAGTCCTGGTTTTCAAATTTTGAAGCAGAGGAAGTTTTCCCTGTTATCAGTCCTGTCAAAGCTCGTTAAACTTTTTTCTCATTAAAATCCAGTCATAGGCTCATAGCTGTGTGAATTAACATAGTCAGATGTTTGCAATTATAATCTCCTCATTTTGTAATATACTTCAAAATGAAACCAATCTTTGTATAAATTTTCTAGCAGAGAAATAGAAAAGAGATTCTGAAATTTTCTGTTGCTTTGTATATATCTGATTCATTAAAATCTCCTCAATGAATAACACAAAGATACAAGGTAAACTTTGGGAAGTTATACAGAATCTAAACTTCTGATATGCGAACAGTTTTAAATAAAAGTCCTATTCTATTATAGAAAAGGATTGAGAGTTGTGGGCATCTAGCTGGATTTTCGTTAGAGCTGACACTACTTCAGCCATGCTTAATCTGTTTGCAGGTTCTTGAGCAAAGCATGCTAAACTTAACCTCAGCAAACGCAAAGCAAGTTCAGTATGATCAACAATATAACCAAGTGGATGTTTTACTTGGAGGCGAGGGTCAATGAGGTCATTAATTCTGGCCTCTGCCTGTGCTCCATCCATGGTGGAAATACTGTTTCAGACAAAAAAACTTCTTTTCCGTCCTGCAAGAGGGCAGCTTCTCTTCCAGTAACCAATTCCAATAGAATGACCCCAAAGGCATAAACGTCTGTTTTAGGGGTCACCTTCCCAGCTTATACATCCTCAGGCGCCATGTATCCTTTTTCTCCAATGACGTAGCTAGTATGCGAGTTTCCATTTTCTCTAGTGAGGCTGAAATTTGCAATCTTTGCCCTCAGGTCTCTGCTTAGTAAAATATTGCTACTGTTTATGTCCTTGTGCACATAAGCTGGACTAGTGAAGTTGTGAAGATATTCAAGTCCATTGGCAACATCAAAAGCAATAAAAATTCGGTGGTTCCAGCTGTGGGCGAGGAGAGAGTTTTCTTTGTGGAGCCATTCCTTCAGACATCCTTCTTCTAGATACTCATAAACAAGATAGAAAACTCTATCATGCTCACAGACACCATAAAGACTTATCAGATTGAAGTGGTTGATATTACCAAGGATTTTGATCTCTTTGGACACATCTGTGCTCATCTTTTTTATAGCTAATAATCTTCCACGAAGAATCCCATGGTAAACAGAATTACTCAACCTCTTCTGCACGTTGAAGTTGTCAGTAGCCTCTTCTAGCTCTTCATATGCATATATCTTTAAAGTTTCACCAATTCCAACAACCTTATCTAGGAAATGCTTCGGCAATTTCTGCTTCATTCCTTCCTTTCTGATTTCCCATGAGGCTTCATTTCTTCTCTTTCTCCTATAATGAAAGAAGCCCAGGAGAAGGACAAAGCAAACAACTGACAGTGCAGCACCAGTTCCCATCCCAACATAAAGCCCTTCATATGAAGTCTTATGCTTTTGCTGAGGGACCTTTGGATTTGAAGTAGCTGTTGGATGAGAACTTCTCATCTGAGAACTGGAAATTTGTTGGCAGAAGAATCAGAATAGTTGTGAAGGGATAAAGAACTGGATTTTCATCAGAAAATCCATTGGCAATAGCTATACTTTTTGCAGTTGCGTCAAACTGATCACTGATTTGAGGAACTGTATCATTCCAAGTGACTAAGAATGTCAGCATAAACTTGGTGCCATTTCTAATCTGTTCTTGTTGGGGGCAAGAACACCCAAGGGGCACTTGCAATTTCAATCCTGGATACAAGTCGAATTCGCCATATGGATTTTCGTGCATAAGTGCATCGCAAGTGGTAAGCCCCTGATGCGTGTTGTTTGCAATTATGAAATAGGTATCATCTTGCTCAGAGACATAAGAAAGGTGTTAGCCTGATAGTATTGACCTGAACAGGAACAAGTTACTGGGACAATAACTTCACTTCCTGGTGGCCAGACAGCTGAACTTGAGACATTATTGATTTTTGCAAATTCAATAGGATCAGAAGATGTAATTTAGAAATGGAGGAGACTGAAACATAAGGAGGCTTTGTTCTAAACATCAAGAAGGCTTGGCAAGAAGGCTTTCACTGTTGCAGGTGTAAAGAAAAGCTGGAGAAGGACCTGTTTCTTCAGAATTATTACATTGCATAACTAAATTTCCTGAATTCTGCTGTTGGGCAAGAGAACTGGATGCTGAGAAGGTTAATATGATGAGAAATCCAAATAGGTAACTGCTCATGCTCAACATTTTACAAGCCGAAACCTTAATTCTATCTGCAGCCTCAGATCAATCTTAAAACTTCTAACCTAGTAAAGGAATCAAATGAGTCATCTCCCAGAAGTCAACTTATTCTGGAGTTCAAAATACACCCAAGTTCAATTTACTTGCCAATTTCATATACTACTATGTAAACAAAATTCATGAGACTGCGCCAGCCTATGAAAGAGACTTCTATAGGTTTTCTTTTTGGACCAACAAAGAGACTTATATAGTTGGACAGCAGACAGAATTCTTCAAACTTTCATTTCTGACAATAAAGAAAGTCATGAGCAGTTGAACCATCACAACACAATAGAAAAAATAAATCATCTGAAATTGAACTTCAACTTTGCGCAACAAGAATGTGGAATAGCATAGATTAAACTTTCAAAACTGTATGATTCCAAAGGCATATTCTGAAGCAAACCAAGTAGTAGTGATTAATTAATTCCGAAAACCAATTCTGGTTGAGATTTTCAAGCATGCCAACATTATAAGAATTAGCTGGGTGACCAAGCAAGGCAAATGGTTCTTGACTTAGAGAGTTTAGACAGGAAAATTCCTGGCAACATAAAAAATAAGCACAATTTGGCAGATTTGGCACTTTGTATTTGTTCTTCTATGTGAAGAAGCACCGATTGTTTATGTGATGCTGAGGTTTTTCCTGCTGCCTGCCGGCCCTCTTTTGTCCCCATTCCAAGTTCTGGGCTTTACCATTACTTTGGATTGCTTCTTATTACTCTCCGGACATCCTGGAAAATTTTCCGATTCTCAGTTAACCTTCAGGGATGGTGACTAATTATTTAGATTTTAGATCATTAAAAAGAATTCTCCCGATGCTACTTAGATCAACAAGAATAGTAAGCAAAGAAATGGAGAATTTCTAATTCTAACCCACCGGAACTCAACTAGCCAAGAAAAATCACACAGGTCTCCTGGCCAAAATAGTCTTTTAAAGAATGTCTAAACTGACCCCACATTCCACTTATATCCATGGCTTATGGACATTATCCCGAGTCCAAAGTTCAGCCAACCATCCAAAATGAAGCATCCAAAAACCACCCGAAAAATATGAACCAACCAAAAAACCCATGGAAGAAAGCTCAAAAATGAAACTTCCCCAAGGACCAAAAAGGCGAAATTCCTTCTCTCTCTCTCTCTCTCTCTCTCTCTCTCTCTCTCTCTCATATGCCACATCCCACCATTTCTACTTTCTGATATTTTATATCCCTTCCCTCCCATGGAAACCATTCTCTCCCCTTGCTCCTTCTGCCCTCTTTTCAAGACTCCTCTTTTACCCTCGCTCCAGCCCAAGTCAAGTTCTGGGCTCAAAACCATTTGTTGCTCCCTTAGAAAACAATCTTCTTTATCGGTTAAGCAATCTTTCTATAAGCCCACAAGTTGGATTTCTAATGTGCACCAGGGAATAGCAGCGCTCGCCATTTCTTTGGCCCTCAACTTTTCTTTCCCAATTTTAACCAACGCTGCATTGGCGTCGGAATTTGATATTCTGAATGAGGGCCCTCCAAAAGAATCATATGTTGTTGATGATGCCGGTGTGCTCAGCCGAGTAACTAAATCTGACTTGAAGAGATTGTTGTCGGATTTGGAGTCCAGAAAAGGCTACCACATTAACATTGTTACTGTCCGCAAGCTTACTGTAAGTATAACATTTGCGAGTTGTTTTATGTATCTTTTAATGTCTGGCGTAAAACAGTGGATGATGGTGTGTAAAAATAGGTTGTTTTCTGGGGTGAGGAAAGAAAAACAGAGGAGCAAAGAGGGAAATTGATAATGCAAAAGTGTGTACTCTCTTGTTATTTAACATAGGAAAATTAACAGGGAACCATGTTAAGAATGCAAGAATTAGGTGTTACATATGACAAATCAATTTTTTATTCTGAGCTGTGGATGTTCTTTGCCTGAAGAGCAAAGCGGATGCATTTGAGTATGCTGACCAAGTATTGGAACGCTGGTATCCAACTGTTGAGGAAGGCAACAACAAAGGCATAGTTGTGCTTGTCACCAGTCAAAAGGAAGGTGCAGTTACAGGTGGACCTGAATTCATCAAAGCTGTTGGTGATTCAGTTCTTGATGCTACTGTGTCTGAAAATCTTCCAGGTAACCTCTATTTTTCCCATTTCGGTCCAAGTCATATATCATTTTTTCAGAAATTGCTTGAGACTTCTGAGAAATATCCACAAGTTTCAAGCAATAGAACTACCTGGCCTAATATGGTCTAGCCTTTGGTGACTTGATTAGACGGTTTCAAACCCTGGACTACATCATAACCCAAATCTTAATCACTATGATAGAAGACAACAAGGCACATTCCGTGAGAAAATGCTTGGAGAAATCTGATTCATTGAGTATTTTCTTCAACTGTACTTCAGTTTCTGATTACTGTACTGTATTACATATTTGCAGTCCTAGCTACAGAGGAAAAGTATAACGAAGCAGTATTTACTGCAGCCAAACGTTTAGTGGCTGCTGCAGATGGGCTTCCTGACCCTGGTGGCCCAAAGGCTAAAGACAACAAAAGAGAATCTAACTTTAAAACCAGGGAGGAGACAGAGGAGAAACGGGGTCAGTTCACTCTTGTTGTTGGAGGTTTGTTAGTGATTGCTTTTGTTGTTCCCATGGCACAATACTATGCATATGTCTCCAAGAAATGAAGTAAGCCATCTTTTCCTGATCCTGGAATTTCTATTTCTCATTAGAGTTGAGTGAATGTATAAAATGTTCTACAAATGTTCATATGGAATGCTTATTCCACAGAGCAGTGAATCAGCAAACTAAAATTTCATTATGTCAACTTTTGTCTCCTTTTATGTTATTTGACATGCAACTTTTTTCCCCCCCTTCTCTGGCCTGTTTTCCTGTTATGCCTGTAATTATCTGTCTCATCTTAGTCATCCCTAAAAGTACAAAACCATCAGCTAGGAAGCTGGATAAAAAAAATGAAGATTCAGTTACATGACTTTTTTAAAGCATAGCAAAGAGCTTTTTTGAGATTAATAGATGAATGGGGGTGGCACGAAGAGTTTATATAGAAACAATCAACTTGTCAACCGGTGCTTGGGACCAAAGTCCAACTTAGGCCAAGAATCAGTTGGTTAGAATACAGCAATCTCCCTTCATTTCTACTTTGCAGTGTATTAGAGAATGCCTCATTGGATAAATTCAGTTGGACAATAGTATATTGCTTATAAACAAATATAAGAAATTTAAAAGAATAATTAGAATCTCTAGAATTTTAGTTTTAGAAGAAAAGGCATCTTGTCTGCAAATGGTGGATCAGAGTATTTTCCAGTGAGAATCTGTGATGCAGCATACTGATTTGCTGCCTCAGTGTAATGAATTCCATCCCAATTCACATAATCCGTGGTGTCATTGCAACCTCTGGCTGTTACTGAACTTCCATTCAGGACTTTAGTTTGACCACAGGCAATCCGACTGTCATAATTCAGTGGTGGACCTCCATACCCACAGCAGGCCATTAGGGGCTGCTCAAATCCTGTAAGTTGATGTATGATTGGATTACATTGCAGTTGATTTTGAATAACTTGGCTTTACACTGCACCTGATTGGTTATTATTTTGACACTAAAGTTACATAGATTGATGGATGTTAACTGAACGGTAGCAGATGGTACAGTATCATTTGAAAGTTATTTACTTTATTTTTTGAGAAATTAAATGACAGATATTGCTTATGCATACTAACCGTATGTGGAATAGTTTGCTATGAGATTGGACTTAATTGTGAAAATGTCGACATATGTGACATTTGCATCTGGATATTGGCCTTGCAACTTTTTGCAGAGTGCGCGAAGTTGCAGGTTGAGAAGTCTGGAAGCTTGATTATGAGAACTGACACATCCAAGCTCATCTAGCTTTGATTGATCAGTTCCAAATTTTGCAATATTCTGAGGTAAGCAGCCGAGGGGACCTGTGTTGTGAATCCAAAAATTTCTTGCCCCTTGATCATGAAATCTCTGAGAGAGAAATCAAGGAAATCATAAAACAGGAGGAAGTCGGAAGATCCAAAATTATTTTGAGACATGATAATATGAGTATTGTTATATGGAGTTGGTTTCAGGCTATGAGATAATTGATATTATGGCACAATACAACTTACTTACCTCAATACCATCTTCAAATTCTAATAGAATTGTTGGAATTGAAGCTAAGATTTGATCCAATGTCTTGGAATAGAAGGCACCAGCAAGATCATTCTGGCCTATGTCAAACATGTAGAGCCCCTTCTGAAAATAATCTTGAGCCGGAATGTACTTATCAAATTTCCTTGCTGCTAGAAAGTAAAAATAACCCCAGAACAGTGAGAAATGGCAGGTTTTTTATTTCAAGATATTTTATATGATGTACAATTTGAGTTATATCATGATTTTTGATACTGGAACTACTTGGAAGAGAAAAGGAAATACTTTTAGCCTGGATTTCTTGAACTTTTGCCTTGAATCTTAAAAACTGAGCCACTTGAATCCCAAATGAAAATGGGCTAACAGATGATGCAGTTACTGGAAGTATGGTTGAGCCTGCGGCTGCAAAGTTGCATCCCCTTCTAAAAATCGGTGCCCCTATTGAGTCCAAATATGGGTTCAGAAATGGCAAGTTCATTGCATCCACTGTTAAACCATTTAAAACCATTATAGAAACCTTGTTTAGCAGCAGTAAGAAAAATCATTTCATCAAAATGCTTGAATTTAACTAAGTCAGAAGGAGAATACTTAGAAAATCAATGATTAGGCGGCCATCACAGAATCTCCCAGATGGTTTCTGGAAGTACGTCTGTCCATTAGGCGCTTCAAACCGCTCTCCAAGGCCGGCCACTAGGCCTCCAGTGTCAGAATTAGAGTCCCCAAAATTGAAAACTGCAGGATAATCGAAATCAATGGAGATGGCAACAGGGAAGCAGATGATCAGCATTAAGATGAGATTTTGGAAGGTACAAGTGTTTGAAGCCATGTTCATATGTGATACTAGGGGCACACCTTGTGCATCTATAATAAAAGGTTAGTTGGTACTCATAGTGTGCACTCAAAGTCACCTTAGACAATTGGGCAATTCCAAAGGTATTGTTTCCGTTGCCTACAGGCTTCGCCCTCGGGTCCCCTCCGGTTGCTGAGTTTTCACTTTCAGTTATGTAGCATTAATCTGAGTTTCTCTATTGTAATCTAACCATTTTTCATCTGAGTGAGTTTGTCTTATAAACTGCACTTTTGGTCGGAAGTTGTTCTTTCCAAATCAGTGCCAGTTTGACTTTGTAATTAATAAATGAGTCAACTTTCTTACATATTTTCGTATGTGATTGCTGGAATTAGAGTTTGTTCGCCAAGATCACCAACCTCACTCACTGCCACCGCCCATAATTTATGGGAAAGTATCCTCAAACAGCAACAAGACATCAAAAAAGAGAGAAATACTATTTTGCAAGCATATCAACCTCCAAGAAAAACATTTACGCCCAATAAAATGGTCTAAATTAAAGCAAACAGGGCTAGTTATTACACAGAAAAACAGAGAAGAGTTATCAGTTTAATAATTTAGCTCAACAAATGTTTAGGTGCAGATACATGTATATATTGAGAAGCCAAGGGAAAAAATACAAGACATATACAACTACAACATCTTATCTAGGCGCAGTACGAGATTCAGAGATGCTAATTGCCCATTCACCAGACAATATCGAAGTCAAAATTCTTGACAGGGACTGAAGGATGTCATCCATGTTTGGGCGATCCAATGGATCCTTTTTGAGGCAACTATCGATCAATCTGAGCACTACAAGGGCAAGATCAGGAGGATATTTTCCATCCAATGAAGGGTCTATTAGGTTCCTTAGATTTTCCTGTCCATTATCTTGACACAGCACAGGAGTTAAGACCTCCGATAATTGCATTTTTGCCTCCTCATACAACAGGGCAACTTCTTTTCCAGTGAGAATCTCCAGCATGAGAACCCCAAATGCATACACATCAAGCTTTGGGGAGACTATTCCATTCTCCAAATACTCAGGAGCCATGTATCCTTTAGTCCCAATGATGTGTCTTGTCAGGACAAATTGACCTTCCTGCCCCTCTGCAGATCTTCCCAGACCGAGATTTGCAATTTTGGCTCTGAAATCACGGTCAAGAAGAACGTTGCTGCTGTTCAAATCCTTGTGGATGTAGGGCGGGGAAGTGTAACGGTGGAGATAGTTCAAGCCCGCTGCTACATCCACAGAAATTTGTAGTCTCTTGTTCCAGTCCATAATCTTCTCTTCCTTCTTTTCATGAATCCAATCGCTGAGGGCTCCATTGGATGCGTACTCATAAACCAAATACCAGTGGCCCTCATTAAAAGAAACACCAGAGAGACGGATTAGATTGAAATGGTTAATCTTGTTCAATAGATTGATTTCTTTTGACACATCTCCATTCACTTTCTTGATGGCAGCAAAATCCCCATTAATTGTTCCGCGATAAACAGATCCGTTGATGCAGCAACTGGGGCTGAAATCTTCTGTTGCAGCTTTAAGTTCTTCGAAAGTGTAAACATTAAGAGACTGGGCTATGCTGGAAATACTTTCCAGAAAGTCCTGTGAGTCTTCATCTGCCTCTGCCTCTTTTTTGATTGGTTTCTCAACAGATTCAAAGCTCTGCGATGAGACAACTGGTTCAGCTTTCTGCTTCTGTTTACGAAAGAACACATAGAAAACTATGGCCCCTACAAGAACAAGCCCCCCAACAACACCAACCACCGCATATATCCACGTTTTGCTTGAGCCACCACTTGGCGGAGGGACAGACGGCGGCGGGACGGAGGAGGGAGGTGGCGGAGGCTGAGGTGCCGTAACTTGAGAACTCGTCGGCGGGTCCCGGAGAGGAACCAGAAGAGTGGTAAATGGATATATGGTAAAATCCGTTTCAGATAGTTCATTGGCTGCAAGAGTTCTCACCGTATCCACCCCAAATAGCTCACTTATGGTTGAAACAAACTGGTTCCAGGTGATCAAGTAACTCAATAAATAATTCACGTCATCATTATTCTGGTTCTGAGTAGGACAAGCGCATCTCAGAGGAACGGTTATTCTTGCTCCGGGAAATAAACTCCTGGCTGGAATACTGTTCTGGACCTGGAGAGCTTGACAGGTTGACAAACCCTGGAAAGTGTTATTTGCAATCACGAGATACGTGTCCCCCTGCCGGACGACATAAGAAGTATTGACCTGATATTGCTGTCCGGAGCAAGAACAGGTTACGGGGACAAGAACCATCCGGTTTGTTTTGAATACGGCATTTTGGGGAACTGAATTGAGTTGAGATAATTGTGATTGATTTACGGACAAGAGATCGGATATGGTGGAGACAGAGTTGAACGGCGGTTGAGCCCGGAAAGTGAGATAAGCTTGGCAACTCCGGCGTAAGCCGTTGCAGTTGTAGCCCAGAACAGAAGTTGAATTATCTCTGCTGTCGCATGATTCTGTCTCCTGCCTGATGTAAGGCTGCTGAGCAAGAATCACAGGGAAACAAGAAATCAGAAAGATGGAAATTATTGAAATGAATTGGGAATAATTCATTCTCACTTGGGGGATAGTATCATCAGAGGTTAGTTTTGTTTGAGGAATGAATGTAAGAGTTAGAAGAGGTATTTTAATACACAGCGCGTTTTCAAGTTCTTGTCTGAAAAGGAAGTTTCCTTGAATGTAGCTGAAAGTCGACATTGATAATGAAGAACAATGGATTAAAAAACAGTTGGAGAGTTGAATATCTGAATTATTAAAAGTGATCTGTTTTTCTAAGAATAACTCAATCCAAGTATGAGATAATATGAGATTTTTTTTTTCTCTTTTCACTAATGTCTCTTTCATGTATCAATAGAAAGGGCAAGTCAGAGACAAATATGCTAAAGGACTACATTAAGATTAATATTAAATTCTCAACATCTCAAATTATTTATCCGAGTTTGCTAAAATATGGCCACTTCTGTTTGATTCAAATAGGTCTATCGTTAGGGATGCAAATGAGTCGAGTCGGTTCATGAACTTTACGAGTCGAGCTTGAGCTAGCTTGAAACAGTTTGAACTCGAGTTGAGTTAAATCGAACTCAAAGTTAGCTCAAATTATTATTTGAGCTGAAAAATATAGAAATGACAAGAATAGTTAAATTACTTTTTTTTTTTTTCTAAACAGAAAAAGGTGAAAAATAGTGAAAATGGCAAGAATAATCTTTTCTTCAGGCATATGGTTTGCCAAAAATTAAAATTTAGGGGGAAAATACTCCACTAGCTTTAAATTGAGAAGGTGAAGTGGCTTTAAGTTAATTTTAGGGGTTATGTGCCAAAACAATTAAATTTAGGGGGTGAAGTGCCATTTAACCAAAAGTTAATTTATAAATATTATATACTTTTTATTCACACAAGAACGAATTACATTTTTGTTCATAAAATTCATAAGTAATTTTATATTTCCACGGCACCGGAGGAAATGAAACTTTGAACAACTTCCGTGGAACAAAGATTAGGTGGCGTTGCCTGGGAAGCAGTCAACACGTTGTGCAAAAGTCCAAGTTTAGGCCTAAGGGCGGACAAATGAGGAATGTTATCGGATGGAGGAGTTTATAAAAGTAAATGTATTAGAAGAAATGTCCAAAAATCAGTTAGTGTCTAAGAGATTAGACCAGATTGGCTGATTCAACTGAGAAGTGGTTAAGGTTTTGTTCCGATTTGATAATTAAAGTCAGTTGACAAAGAAATTAATTCAAATTGATTTAAAATTGGTTGAATCGATGAATCGGTTTTCTTTCTAAACTGATTAGTAAGTTTTTTAAGTAAAAATTAAAAAAATTGATTTGACATTTTAAATTAATATATGGATAATACTGTGAAGTAGAATTTGGAGAAAGTTTTATAAATGTTAGGCAATTTTTATTTTACCTTTATATATGTATATTTGTATTTTTTGATTTTTTTAATAATATTTATATCTATTTATACAATATTAAATATAACTACGATATGAATCGATAATTAAATTAATAATTAATAATTAATAAAATTATCGATCCAATCACACTTTTGATTTCTCAAACATTGAAATGAATTCGTAAATGATGTCTTTTGTGCTTTCCTCATCAATTAAAAAACTCATTAGGTTTGTTTGTCTAGGACGCTGTCAAAATTAAGAAGAAAATCACCGGATGGAGGAGTTCATAAAATACTTCTTTTTGTATCATGACACGCTATCAAGATTTCTCCCCCTTTCCTTCTTTTTCTCCTCCTTCTCTTCCTCTGTTTTCGTTGAAAATCACTTTGAAAAACTAGATAAAATAGACAAATATTACAAATAATCATAATCCTTAATAAATCAATCTTAGCATCAAATGGTTTCATCAAGACGCAGAGCAGAGCAGTTTGTCAGAGCTAACCAAAACTAGGAAAGAAGGGAAAATTGTAATTTTAGTCACTCAACTATTGCCTATTTCAATTTCAGTGCATTTTGATATGAGGTTAACACATTTGATCCATCGTGCATAAAATTTTCACACATTGAATCCAATTTGTCACACATTTGATCCTTGGGGCTCAAAATTTTTCGATTGGGCCTGCACAATGCCAAGTCAGTTTCAATTGAGCATTAAATCTGGGGGATTTTTTCGTCATTTGTCATGCAAGCCCACATCATCTGTCATGTGTAATGCTCTATATTTTTTTATTAATGGATAATAAAATAAAAAATAAATTAAAAATAATAAAAATCTAAACTAAGTGTCACTCATTCAATAATATTAAATAATAAACATACCAAAAATAGTTTAATTCATAATGTTACATATTTAAAATAATTTATTTAAATAATTAAATTATTAATAATGTTAAATTCTAAATTTATTTATCAATTGAATTACTTATTTCATAATTCTAAATTAACAAACATATCTAAAAAATTTAAATAAATTTAAGTGAATTATTTAGTAATTAAAAATAAAATAAATAAAAATTAAAATAATATTTCATATTTAATAATATTAAAATATAAACATTATTGAAAGTGAATTATTTGATTTAATTATGTATATGAATAATTTATTTGAATAATTAAATTTAATATAATAATATAATTTTGATAATTTTTAATTATATATTTAATAATATTAAAATAATAAGTGTCTCAAATAATCTGTTAAAATTTAATAATCTTCTATTAATTAATAACAAAATAATAAATAGTTAAAATAATAAGAATCTAAAATAATGTCACGTGTTTGGTAACATCAAATAGTAAACATATATAAAATAATCTATTTAATAATATTACATATCTAAATCAGTTTATTTATCAAAATGCGGAAAGGCAAATTGTTTAAAGCAGATTTATTAAAAGAGATTCTTAATATGGTCCATGAAGAATTAAAGGATTAGTTTGTTGATGTTGATGAAGACATCAAAATTTCCAGCGATAGTGGAGATACAGTGTCAATAGCGACCTCATCTAGATCAAAGACTGATGATAATCAATTTGGATGTCTTGTTGGAGAATCTCAAGATCCAAATGATGATATTCCTTCTTATTTCCATTGTCTAGCATCTTATATACTTCAGACATAGAATAAAGTTCATTATCCTTATTATTAAAAGCAAATTCATCAGCAGGTTTATTAATAGAAGAAGAAGAAGGAATATTATCAAATTGATCAATTATTTTTTATCTTAAAATAGGATCTTTAATCATTTTAAGAAACTTCATAGTACTGTTATTATCAATAATATTCAGCTCATTATTAAATTGAGACATAAGTTTATAGAAATTCTTACTATCAGATTTATTACTATCAGAAACACTATTAGGACAAGAATCACCATTTTTACATGGCTCACATTCAGAACTAGAACTATTATCAAAACATTCATTCAAAGAATCAGTAGACTCAGAATTATTAGAATTACTATCATCAAATTCAAGCATAAGCTTATAAAGCACATCTTTAATCTTATCATCAATGTCAAGATTATTGATGTTTGATCTCATTTTACACTTATTAGCATAATGACCAACTTTACCACATTTCCAACAAGCACCATATTTTTGAATTTTTTCTGAAGTTTTCTATTAGATCTTTTGTGTTCTTTATCTTTTTCCCTATCTGTTTTATGAGATTTTTTCCTATACTTTTTCTTTTTATAAAAAAATATCTTTATCTTTTTGATTTTTATTATTATCCACTGGTTTTGGAATATCCATACCAAATTGTCCACAAAACTAACCTAATTGTTTACATTCAGTTATATTATGACGTTTAATTTGTTGGTTTAATTTTATTTCATTACATAAATTTAAACCTTCCTGGATGCAAGTTCCTGTTAATTTACCATAAGTAAATTTATCATAATCAATATTAACCTCATTTTGCCTAAGAGTCTTTCTAACTCTTTTAGCAAACAACGAAGGCAGACCATCAACAAATTTTGACTTTCAGTAAGAACTATAAGACTCTGGAAGTTCTAAAACTCTAGACAAGGAAGTATCTTTATACCACCTAAATGAGGTGAGACTCTAACATTTTAAACCATTAAGTAAAGTTCTAATATGTTCAGAGTTATTAATCTATCTACCAGTGAAATATTCTATAATAGTAACGATTAAAGTGTATACAACATTTTCAATAGTATTACCAGCACTTGTACCTTCATGCTCCTATTTAACCATATTAAGGATTTCTTCCTTATTAGCCTGGGTTAAATAATTATTCCTCCAACCCTTAAGTTGACCGGTAAAACCAGCAATTATCATTTTAGCAATAGTTTTATCAGGATTGCCATTATTCTTACAAATAGTAGAATATATCAATATACGATGCACCAAATTATAAATATGGTGTTCGGTAAAACCATCCAAATTCCACTTATAAATATATTTACCATAGTATGAATTATTAAGAATCAAATCTTGCTCTTCATGCAATACATCTTAGGGAGAAGGGTGAGGATAATAGTAAGTGTGCATAGTAGGTATATCAACATATTTTTGAAGTTTATTAATCTCCTCATTAATAGCATGCTAGTAGGATTCATCCTCTGAATTATTATTAAGAGTAAAAATTTTAAACTCAGCAAATTTTTTAGTTATTAATCTTTCTAATTCAGACATATCTCTAAGCCTGAAATTATTAATTTCAGGTGGAGGTTGGATACTAGGCATAGTAGTAGAATTAGGTAAATCAGAAGAAATGATAGTTTTATTAATTCTATCTTCTAAATCACCCATGAATTTATTAAGTTTATGAATATTATTAACAATAGCAGAAAGTCTTTGATCCAAAGAAACTAAACTTTCACCCAGAACACTTAAATATAAATTAGCATATTTTTGCTGATTTATTAAGAGATTAATTTCTCTAGAAGTGACAGGCATATGATAACTAACTATTAATTTATTAAATGGAGAGAAATAAAAAATTTTATTTCCTTCAACATAGAAAATTTCTTAAGGAGGAAAACTGATTTTTGTTTGTGACCACTTTCAATAATATAAGTTCGTTCCAAAACAGAAAGATATGGTTCAATATAAGTAACCATAAACCAAGGAATGAAAGGAATTGATTGATCCTTTCCAGACACAAATTTATAAAATTCATTTTGAAAATTAGTTTGTTGTTCTTTAGTAAAGTTATCAAAAAACCAATCACAAAGCATTCTCCAACGATCTTTATTAAACTCAGTTTTTATTAAATTTCTATGATAAGAACCAGGACTAAAATTATATTTAGTTTTAATCATAAAAACAGTAAATTAAATGCGAGTATTTCTCACAAAAAAATCTATATCAGATTCAGTTGGTTCTAAAGTATCATCACTATTGTTATTATTAAAAGGAACACTATGGACAATATTAGAAGGTGAAATTTTTAATTTATTAAATCTGGTTTCAAGGTTATTGTCTTTTCTATTATTAAAAGTAGATTCCCTAATTTGAGAAGTAGAAGCTCATGATATACTAGGGTTATCAACAGTATAATCTAATGGATCAAGAAAAGAAAATGAAGATCTAGTAGATCTAGCAAATTTTAACAAGTTATTATAATTATTAGATCTAAATTGAATAGAAACATCTCTATCTATAGGTTAGTCTCATATTTGACTAACCTCAGTCTGTATAACAGATTGAACTGGAACAGCTTTTTCAATTAGCTAATTATCAAGAAATTTAACCTCATCCCATTTAATAGGTTTACGGGTCGTAATATGAGACTTACAAAAATTAGTTTCAATTAAAATGGTCTCATTATTACTTTTATTAATCATTTTACACATATGAGTCAACATGTAAAGCAGTTTATAATAAATTCTATAAAAAATACAAATAGTCTCAGTATTAGGCATATAATTATAGCCATGCAACTTAACATTTAAAGTAACGGCATGTAAAATATTGACATCAGAAAGAGATAACTGCAAATTTGGATAAACATCAAAATAAATCGGGCCATGTGCTAAACTGAACTATATAATACCTATTATTAAATGCTTCCGATTTAGATTGCAAGCATCACGCAAAATAGCAACAAAACTATTAGGTAAATTATCAAGAATAAGTGGCTTAAAAGCAACTTTAATCAAACCAATATGAAGAAAATGATATTCATATCTATACTTATTAGTATCAGATCTATGTAACAACTACAAAGAAATATCATCTTTATTAAGAGGAATAGACTTCTTGGTGGTTTTAACAATTTATTTTAAACTAATTTTTTCAAAAGTACCCATCTGATAAATTATTTTTGGATCCGCTTTAGGAATGGTCCATCTATTAAGTAAATCAATATTTCTAGAAAGCTCTAGTTCTTCCAAACAACTATTTTTTATAGAAGAAGATTTTCCTTTTAGAAAATTCATTTTAGGAAAAGTGTTAAACAACCAGAGAAAAATACAACCAAAATACCATGGCTCTAATACCAAAAAGGGGGCAGGATCTTATGAAGGAGGAACAAATTTAAAATGAGTTCACAAAATTCAGGAAAATAATTACCCAAAAATTTAACCAGTCAACTCATACTTCCTGATCTATTACCCAAATGCCCTTCAATGCCATCCCAAGGCTAACATGGGCAAACAACAGGTTATCAAGAGGTACATGGAAGACTGCTAAATTATGGAACCTATTTGGATAACTCAGTAAATAAATTAAAAACCTTCAACACATGCCTAGTCTATAATGATCATAAATATAGAGAAAGTATCTAATTCATAGTTGTTTAACGCAAAGTCCCTTAGCCTTCTATTAGGTTAGGGCAACATAAAGAAAAATAAAATAAAGAAATGAAACTAACCTTGGAGACCTCAGCACCAAAGGATATAAGCTTTAATCAGCTTTGAAAATTATTATTGATTACCAAAATAAAAATTTTACAAAAGTGTTTACAGATTTCAAAATATAAAACTGAAAGAAAACTCAAGGATTTCAGGCTCTGTCAAACTATACAATTGAGAGCCCTTAAATAGGAAAAGAAAAGAAACTATTATGGATTTCAAAATATGATTCTGAAGTCTAAATAGTAAAAAGCAAAATATTGTGCGAATTTCAAAATTTTTAAATCTGTAATAGTAAAAAGCAAAAGTAAAAAGCAAATAGTATCTGTATAATTTAGAATACTATTTATCCTATTACAAAATTATTAAAAATCATATCACAGCGGCTTTCTCCACTCACACTATGATCAAATGTCATCCATGACGTCACCAACTATGATTGGTTTTCTTTTTCTCAAAGACTCCAACATATCATCGAGAGCCTTTTCTGAATAAAAAGAAGTATCATCATTTGGATCTTGAGATTCTCCAGCAAGATATCCAAATTGATTATCATCAATATTTGATCTAGATGAGGTCACCATTGACACTGTTTCTCTGCTATCACTGGAAATTTCGATGTCTTCATCAACATTAGCAAACTGATCCTTTAATTCTTTTCGGACCATATTAAGAGCCTTTTTTAATAAATCTGCTTTAGACAATTTGCCTTTTCGTATTTTGATCTTCTCAAAAGTTTTTTTCCAAAATTGATGAAGCTTCTTTCTTTTTATCTTTATTAGCAGAATTCATATAAGCTTGAGTGACCTTAACAATATTATTTAAGGTTTCTTGGCCTTCTATATTTCCTGTGGTCTTATCAATTTGCAACATCTTGTTCCACCACTTAGTGTAAAATGTTCGGTAGAGATAAGGAATATTATCATCTGAGAAACTGACTTTTGGAACCCATTTTCAGATCCAGGGAATTGAGAACTCCATGAAAAAGAATATTGCAGCTTTGTTTAAAATCATTTAGTTTTCAGCTTCAGCCTCCTTAATTTTAGGAGAACAATTGACCCATTTGTCAAACGCCTGTCTGAATCGATTTGGAAGGATATGATGAGTTGAGCCGCAAGATTTCCATCAATTCAAAAACCAATTTGGAATATTATTTTTATAATCCTCAAGACATACTTTAATAAACCAAGTATGTTTCCTTATGGGATTTCATATAAGAAAACATTTTGGAAAGCTTGGATATAATCCCAAAAATTAAATTTATAGATTAATTTATTATCTCTAACCACAAACTCTTTTTCTTTAAATGAGGATATTCCGCATTCCTCAGCAGAGATAATTTTCTTAATAATAATTTTACTAAAATTAAAAATAGATTTGTGTTGTGAGCTTGGATAAAAATGATAAATCTCACAAGAGCCAGTAGTTATGAAAATACTTTCATAAAAAGATCTGGGTTTATAAGCCCTAACAGCATATGAAGTTTTATCAAGATACCTTTGGATTATTATCCATGGGTTATTTCTCCATTTGAGATTAGAATGTTCAAGGATCATTATAATATTCTTGTGGTCTTTTTGCTCGAATGTTGTGAGAGAATCCTCATCAACAGGGGTGGAAGTATTAGTAGCAACATCAACAAAAGATGGATTTGAAGGTTTATTAGATCCTTTAGGCTGACAAAAAGCTGATTGGCTAGAATCGGAAGTCCTATTAGAACTTTCCTTAAACTATTTGAACTGCAAAAATTCTACAAACAAAGGATCATTGGGAGTAATATTTGGGTTAGGACTGGAAGAAGCATATAATGTTTGTGAGACATTTGAAGCTATAAGCTTCTGTTTGCCATGTTGTATTAATGGCCTTGGAATAGCAGCATTAGAACCTCGTCCTCCTCTATTAGAGAAGGGATTAGCACCTCTTCTTCGTCTATTGTGAGGAATCATTGACCCTGTAAATATTCACAAGTCAAAAAGTCAGGAAGACTATTATCTTTTCCTTTTTTATAAATAATTTTAAAATCAAAAGGGGCCAAATAAGCTTGCCACCTTGTAAACATTTGTTTTGAAACACCATGCTTAAAATCCTTATTAAACATGAATTGAGCAGATTGACAATTCATTTTTATAATAAAAGATTGATTATATAAATTATCTTGAAATTTTAAAACACATTTTACAATTGCAAATATTTCTTTTGCAACCATAGCATAATTTTCTTGACTATTATTCCATTTACCAGAACAAAACCTAACAAGAATTTCTTGTTTACTATTAGGATTAATCTATTTTAAAACACCACCATAACCTATATCAGAGGTATCAGTTTCTATAATTTTTTCCCAATTTGGATTAGAAAGCATTAAACAAGGCAATTGCTTAACTCTATCCTTAATTTTTACTATTGCATGGGTGTGACTATCACTCCACGGCTTAGGATTCTTTTTTAACCTATCGTATAAAATGGCAGTATCCTCAGCAAGATTTTTATAATATGGAGAAATGTAAGTAAGACTCCCTAAAAATCGCTGCAATTTAGTTTTATCAGTAATTTTATCAAAAAACTTAGAAGCAAATTCAATACTTCTATTAATAGGAATAATTTTTTCTTTTTCAATAAAATGACCTAAAAATTTAATTTTAGTTTGAAATAAAATCATTTTTGATTTTGAAATGACAAGACCATTATCAATAATAACTTGTCTAAAAATATTAAGATGTTTAAAATGGTTTTCTATGGTATCAGAGAAAACAAGAATGTCAACAATATAAACAATAATAAAATTACTATAAGGATTAAAAATATAATTCATAATTTTCTGAAATTCAGAGGGAGCATTTTTTAATCCAAAAAGCATAACATTCCGTTCATATTAACCAAAAGGAACGTTAAAAGCAGTTTTAAATCTATCTTTTTCAACAATTTAAATTTGCCAGTAACCAGATTTTAAATCAAATTTAGAAAAGATATTAGCATCAAACAACCTATCAAGTAAATTCTTTTTATTAGGGATTGGGTATTTAATCCATTTTAAAACCTTATTAAGGGGTTTGTAGTTAATTACTAATCTAGGAGCACCACGTTCTTGCTCATTATGTTTATTAACATAAAAAGTTGTACAAGACCAAGGAGACTTGGTAGGTCTAATTTGACTTTTCTACAGCAAGGATTCAATTTCCTTCTTGCAGTAGACTAGATACTCAAAATTCATCTGACAAGGTCTAGCCTTAGTTGAGATGTTCCCATCAAAACTATCCTCATAAGGAAGATCAACAATATGTTTTTTTCTATTCCAAAAAGCATTAGGATGCTCATTACAAACTGACAAAGAAAATTGATTTTCAAAAAAAGAAATTTTTTTCTTTTAATTTTATATTAGTTAATTGTTCATCAATATTAAGACTAATGATTTCTTGTTTTAAAGAATTTATATAATTTCTTTTAGCTTTAAGCATATCTTCAATCTTATTTAAAACTCTAAAAAAGGTTCAGTTATAAACTGAAAATGTAAATCCTTATTATTAAAGGTTCCTATAAAACCATTTGAATCAACCATTTTTTAAAGGAATATTGTCTTTAGAAAAGGTGTACCAAGTATAATTTGGTTTGAAATATTTTTAACCAATAAAAAGCTTAAAGGAATGCAAGTTTTATTTTTACAAACAAACGCTTTTGACAATTTATAACTAATATCAAGTTTTTCATCATTAGCGGAACGAAGAATGTGAGAGGTTTTTTCAAAATACCTAGTAGGTGTAAGACCTTCTTGGATACAGTTAAGGTTAGCACCACTATCAACTAAAGCAATCAATTCTTTTAAAAATTTATTATCAATCAAAAAATTAATTTTTACAAGCCAGTTTTGAGAAGTCACCATTTCTAATTTAGAAAGGAAATCACTTTGTAAACTAGCAGGAAAATTATCATGAAAACTATCAAACAAATTATCAAAATTATCAATTCTAGGTATTACCTGTTTACCCCGTGAAATTTCTAGTTTTCTCATTCTTTCTTCAAGAAATATATTATTCCTTTTAATCTCTATAAATTCATTTTTTAAATTATTACTGATGAATTTGCTTTTAATAATAAGGATAATGAACTTTATTCTATGTTTGAAGTATATCAGATGCTAGACAATATAAATAATATATTGTCTCACAAACATTATATGTTTCTTCCAGTCCTAACCCAAAAATTACTCCCAATGATTCTTTGTTTGTAGAATTTCTGCAGTTCAAACAGTTTAAGGAAAGTTCTAATAGGACTTCCGATTCTAGCCAATCAGCTTTTTGTCAGCCTAAAGGATCTAATAAACCTTCAAATCCATCTTTTGTTGATGCGGCTACTAATACTTCCACCCCTGTTGATGAGGATTCTCTCACAACATTCGAGCAAAAAGACCACAAGAATATTATAATGATCCTTGAACATTCTAATCTCAAATGGAGAAATAACCCATGGATAATAATCCAAAGGTATCTTGATAAAACTTCATATGCTGTTAGGGCTTATAAACTCAGATCTTTTTATGAAAGTATTTTAATAACTACTGGCTTTATGAGATTTCTCATTTTTATCAAAGCTCACAAGATAAATCTATTTTTAATTTTAGTAAAATTATTATTAAGAAAATTATCTCTGCTGAGGAATGGGAAATATCCTCATTTAAAGAAAAAGAGTTTAATCTATAAGTTTAGTTTTTGGGATTATACCCAAACTTTCCAAAATATTTTCTTATATGAAAATCCCAGAAGGAAACATACTTGGTTTATTAAAGTATGTCCTGAGATTTATAAAAATAATATTCCAAATTGGTTTTTGAATTGGTGGAAACCCTACGGCCCAACTTATCATATCTTTCCAAATCAATTCAGACCGTCGTTTGACAAATGGGTCAATTGTTCTCCTGAAATTAAGGAGGCTGAAGCTGAAAACCAAATGGTTTTAAACAAAGTTGCAATCTTTTTTTTCATGGAGTTCTCAATTCCCTAGATTTGGAAATGGGTTCCAGAAGTTAGTTTCTTAGATGATAATATTCCTTATCTCTACCGAACATTTTACATTAAGTGGTGGAACAAGATGTTGCAAATTGATAAGACCACATGAAATATAGAAGGCCAAAAAACCTTAAATAATATTGTGAAGGTCACTCAAGCTTATATGAATTCTGTTGATAAAGATAAAAAGAAAGAAGCTTCATTAATTTTAGGAAAAGCTTCTGAGAAGATCAAAATGTAGAAAGGAAAATTGTTTAAAGCAGATTAATTAAAAGAGGTTCTTAATATGGTCCATGAAGAATTAAAGGATCAATTTGCTGATGTTGATGAAGACATCACAATTTCCAATGATAGTGGAGATACAGTGTCAATGGTGACCTCATGTAGATCGAAGACTGATGGTAATCAATTTGAATGTCTTGCTGGAGAATCTCAAGATCCAAATGATGATATTCCTTCTTATTTAGAAAGGCTCTTGATGATATGTTGGAGTCTTTGAGAAAAGAAAACCAATCATAGTTGGTGACGTCATGGATAACATTTGATCATAGTATGAGTGGAGAAAGCCGCTGTGATATGATTTTCAATAATTCTGTAATAGGACAAACAGTACTTTGAATTATACAGATACTATTTGCTTTTTACTTTTGCTTTTTACTGTTACGAATTCAAAAATTTTAAAATCCACATAGTATTTTGCTTTTTATGATTTGGACTTTAGAATCATATTTTGAAATCCGTAATAGTTTCTTTTCTTTTCCTATTTAAGGGCTCTCAATTGTATAGTTTGACAGAGCCTGAAATCTTTGAGTTTTCTTTTAGTTTCATATGTTGAAATATGTAATTTTTATTTTGGTAATCAATAATAATTTTCAAAGTTGATTAAAGCTTATATCCTTTGGTGCTAAGGTCTCCAAGGTTAGTTTCCTTTCTTTTATTTTATTTTTCTTTGTGTTACCCTAGCCTAATGAAAGACTAAGGGACTTTGTGTTAAATAATTATGAGTTAGATACTTCCTCTATATTTATGGTCATTATAGACTAGCCTTGTGTTGAAGGTTTTGAATTTATTTACTGAGTTATCCAAATAGGTTCTATAATTTAACAGTCTTCCATATACTTCTTGATAACCCGTTGTTAGCCTGTGTTAGCCTTGGGATGGCGTTGAAGGGCGTTTGGGTAATAGATCAAGAAGCATAAGTTGACTGGTTAAATTTTTGGATAATTATTTTCCTAGATTTTGTGAACTCGCTTTAAATTCAACCTCCTTCATAAGATCCTGCCCCCTTTTGGTATTAGAGCAATATTTAATAATATTAAAACATAAACATTATTGAAAGTGAATTATTTAATTTAATTATGTATATGAATACTTTATTTGAATAATTAAATTTAATATAATAATATAATTTTGATAATTTTTAATTATATATTTAATAATATTAAAATAATAAATATCTCAAATAATCTATTAAAATTTAATAAATCTTCTATTAATTAATAACAAAATAATAAATAGTTAAAAATAATAGGAATTTAAAATAATGTTGCCTATTTGGTAACATCAAATAGTAAACATATATAAAAAAAATCTATTAATAATATTACATATCTAAAATAGTTTATTTAAATAAATAAGTTTATTTAATAATATTAAATACAAAATATATTTATTAATTGAATTATATATTTAATAATTTTAAAATAAAAAAATATCTCAAAAATTATTTAAATAATTATTTATTAATTAAAAATAAAATAGATAAACAATTTCAAAACAAAACATTAAAATAATGTTGCATGTTTAATAATATTAAATAATACATAGTTTTAAAAACAATTTAAATAATTTATAAATAATATTATTTATAAATAATTTATCAAAATAATTAAATTTAATAATAATATATTTAATGTTATCATCTTCCTTATTCCATCCAACCCCAACCTCCACCCCACCCACCCCTCGTCATAGCCATGGGTAGCCACTGCTCATGCTGCCCATGAGCAACGGTTGTTGCCATAACTCCCCAGCCCCATCCCACATCCCCCTTCCTTGTATATATTCCTTTTCTCTCTTTTCCTCTCCCCTACCCATCCACTTGCCTACAAGAATGGCCACCTACTGCCATGGCAGCTGCCAAATTTGGCAACGAGTGATGGAAGGGGTGGGTGGGCGAGATACCTTTGTATATATATATGTATATATATTGTTATATATGATATGTTTATATATGTCTATACATATCTTAACAATAATATTCTTTGACATAATTTTTGTTTTGTTTTGTTTTTTGTTTTATTTTTCCCTCAGCCTTTTTTATTTTGGTTTCAGCCATTTGGCTGATATGGTGGATGACATGGATGGTGATGTACATCTGAATGACATATGTCACAAAATTCCTAAAAATTATACTCAATTGATGCTTATTAGGCAATTATTGGGCCCAATTGCAAAATTTTCAATTTGAGGGACCAAATTTGAGAAAAATTGGACTAAATGTGCTAAAATTTAGTGCAAAACAAATCAAATGTGCTAATTGCATATCAAAATAAAGTGAAATCAAAACAAACAATAGTTGTGGGACTAAAATTGCAACTTCCTCACGAAACAATATGCCACCTTTGGGAGATTTAATTGAATGAAACTTGAGTTATTTTCTTTGAAAATCCAAAAACCCGCAATCAATAAAAACCAAGAAAAACTTAAAAGAAGAGCCATGGTGGCTGGGTGGCATGCATCCATATTAAGGTCTCTTAGGAGTGGACATGATTCGATTCAATTTGAAAATCATGGCAATTGAGTTGAATCAAAATTTTGGTTCGATGCGGTTTTGAAGTATAAAATTGAACTGTAACCACTTAAGGAGAAAAAAAAATGTACAATTTGAAACTAGTTATTACAATTCAGTTAACTAGTTAATTACCTTCTAAAAAAATTAAAATTTAATCAATAAAAATTATTAATGTTGACTTGATTTGTTTTGATTCAATTTTGTTGAATCAAATCGTTTAAAAAATTTAATCATAATGGATGAATCCCTATCAATTTGATAATTTCTCATCACAAAATCTATAATTCAACAAGCAAATATGACTTCAAAACTAATAATGTAATATACAATATTCCCATCTCACATCAAATTAATTTCAAAATCAAAAATACATCAAGCAATCAACATTTGCATTTCATATCACAATGTAGCTTCAAAATTAAGAATATATCAAACAATCAAGATAAAGACACAAATCAAGCTAAATTCAACAATAAAGTACTTTCAATCAAATTAATATTCATCTAGCATAAAAAAGAAATTAAAATTCATCTAAATCTCACTAACAATTAACATGAAAATATAAGGTAGTGTTTGGTTATATTTTTTGTTTGATTTTATTATGTGTTTGGGAAAATGAATTATTGGAGAATATGAAAGTTGTTTTTTGGTATGTTTGTTTATATTTTGGAGGAGACTTTTTTTACTGTGACAATTAAATCAATGCTTTTTTGTTGAGTTTTTGAGGTGAAAATGGAATGGAATAATTTTTTTAATATTACAATAATTATAAAATATATATAATATATAATATATGTATGTGTATGTTGAGAATGTGCATTTTGGAGAAAAATTGAGATATGTTTGGTTATATTTTCCCAAAATAATATTGTTCCGGGGAAAGCCTAAGCTTCCGTGAAAAAAAACATAAATTCCTTAAATCAAAAATTGGATAATCAATCATCTTTTAGATTTTATCTTTAAAATTATTAATTTTTATTTTTAAACAAAAATAGATTGGTTCAATCAACTTTGGTTAATTGAATTGTATATCGTAAGTAACTAATCGAATCAGTTTTTGTTAAAAGAACCACATTGTTAAGAAACCGATTTGGAAGCTTCTTTTTTTTTTCCTTTTTTTTT